>MJUU01000115.1:0-21863 GCA_002080025.1 Modiolus philippinarum | reverse complement strand
AACTTTGATTCAAGATTCATTTTTTGCTCGAAACTGAGATGAACATTTGACTGTCAGTGACCTTTTGATGTAGGCAGTGGCTGTTGTGTTGCTGCTGAACACTACCTAAATTGAAGGGGAGGGGTTGGCGTGCCATAAAACCGCTTAATCTCACTATTTCTTTTGAAATGCCTGTACCAAGTCAGCACCGTTGCGATGCACATTTTTGTCAGATGTTTTGCACCTGTGTAGTTCGTTTTGCCTCTTGAAATGGCTCTTAATAGCCCTGTCCTTGGCTCTTAACGGCTTTTTTCGTAAACATTGTTATGACCCCCATTTCCTTGTTCCTTTGAATGAAAAGATTACGTTGAATAGACAATGGTCGCCATGTGAAGGCAAGGGCTGGCCCTGGCTATGGCCATGGGATATAAAGGTGCAAAATCAAATCATAATATTTTGTATGTGTTATTCGATTTTACCGGATTATCCCTTCACTTTCGAAATACAGTTCTAGACATGTCTTTGGCTTCGTGCCGTCGCTCAAGTTTTTTAATCTATACAGTTTTGAAACACAGAGGAAAAAAAAATATTAAAGTTAAAGTCTAAAGTCTTGGTAAAGGTTAGATTAGAATTAGATTAGGTTAGAATGAAAAAATGCAATGCAGATGACCAGACAAGGAACAGTTAACAAAAAAGAACATAAAGATAAAGATAACTCCTATACCTGCTGAAGACATAAGGTAAACATGTTCATGTAATTGTATTCTTAATTAGTTCATTTACAGATTAAAAACTAACGTAATGTGTGGAATTGCATATTTTATGTAAAATGTATAGATATTGTTAACTGCAATAATGAGTCGCTTCCTTCAGTTAAACGGTAATAATAATTCGCAGTTTATTAATAATGGATAGCATAAGGTCATTTAAATACACGTTTCAAAAGTTAGCAAACGTAATATTTTGCCTTTTTAGACCCGTTTTACTTAAAAAATGATATTATAAAATAAGAAATTACCTCTAATGTGATTATATTATTGTCTTCAAAAGATAAACAAAGCTCATATTCGCATAATTCAATAGTTTACAGTAATATAACATCGCTATTTACAGTAACAATTTCTGGGTCGTTTTGCACTTGGCCGATATTGCGATATATCTGTATCACAACCTGTTCAGTGATACTGGCATTCTCTGTCTCTGCACATAAATTGAAATTCATATAACTTGCCGATAAAAAAAGAGAGAGAGTATACCATGAGGGTCTACCAGGAGAGGGTATTATTACTTTACTGACTTTTTGAAATGTATAAAAATGAAAGTGTTTTTACTTTCCGAGCAATGAGGGCCCCGGAATTTTATATATTTTGTGTGTTGGTGTTTATGCCAATTTACGATTCTTAAAGATTAATTTATCGGAAGCGTAACATTGTTTCTCCAGATATCCAGTAATCAATGAATTTTTTTCTGAAGTTTTAATTTGAGTACTTATTTATAGATTTTGCAATGAAGATAGTGAGTTCCTACAACGATTGCGCATTTCGACAACATATGTCTCTTCAGTGCAGATCATAATAAACATTTGGAATTCCATAAACGAAAATACATGGTAACACTAAGCAATGGAGCAATGCTTTAATCGTTGTTTTTCATCTTGAATTCACCATAAGGCATTTAACAAAGAGCCTGCTCGTACCCCATATTAGTTCAAGACGGTCCACTAGCATCGATTTAAATGGAATTTATTATTAAATGTCAAGCAATGATATATCCATGTCCCTTTACCCATGGATGCGGGATTGTCAAGAAACATAAAATTAACTGGCGAAGTGTTCATACAATCGCTGTCATCCGTTGCCCGACAAAAAGAATAACAGAAGACAATCACAACACATTAACTCATCTAGTTGGTATAATAAAGTTATGAGATGGGAGCACAATGAACAGGTGGTCAGAATTGTTCAGAATAACAATTTGAAAACTCACAAAAAATTAAAAAAAAATAAAATAAAATACCAAAATGTGAAAGTGTGATAGCGCATCGATTTGAGAAATTCTTTCAAAAACAAGTACACCATAACTGAAATATTTAAAGTGCATACATCTCTCGCACGGAGAATCTTTAAAGGGAGTACGAGCCTCAGATTTTCAGAAGCATTCGATATCCTCGGGTTTTATCCATTCAAACAGTGGTAAATTTTTTTGCACATGGATCATATTTTCTTGGTCATAGGTCACTCTAAAATACATAAAATAGACCATGTATAAAATCTAATCAACTTCTAATTATAATTTCATATATTTAAAGCCCTATAAACATCTTATGCAAATTGAAGGAAAACTCTAGAGTGATCTGTTTCCCGCCAACATTTTGACGTCTTGTATCTCGAAAATTCCTAGATGGATTTTCAAAATTTTTTGCTCAAGTTGTTCCATTAGTGGTGCTCTTCAAAACAAAAGGTCAGAATTTTAATTCTGATTACAAAATTTCTGACACTCGTACTCCCTTAAGTACTATAAACTCTGCAGGAGATACAAATCCCAGTCAAAAATTAGCATTGAATAGATATGGAGTAAATGCAAATTAGACAAAAGCTCCACAAAAACATGGTAAAACAAAGCAATCGAACAACTCTTTTATTTGCGTTCTCCCCCTTGAAGTCACAATGATGCCTTCTAAAATTAGCCTTGGTCATACCTCCTATTAAGTTCGAGACGGCCTCTTCCCATTTGTACCACAGGTCACATTGTTAACGTCCAATATATTATACATTTGTAGTATATTTGGATGTAAAAGCTGACAGGGGACCCTAAATTTGCCTATGTTAGCGTGTTATGCATGAATATGTTTTCGATTTCTTTTTCATCTGAATCAAATGAATTGTATTTTTGGCTAGCGGATTATGGATTTCCTTAAATCAAACATCATAAATGGCAAAACAAAATTAATCGACCAATCACATCTATCGTCACAAACCATCATCTCCTTATGAATACACATAGCTACTTATCTCTTATTCTTAACCCAAATTATATCGTTAAAATATCGTTACATCAATATAAAGATCTGGTCTACTTCTTCCATAAATATCGAGCGGTACGGCTCGTTCACTTACTAGACGTTAAAACTTATTGTTGATGAGGAATTAATTTCCGAAATGGCCATACAGCTCATTCAAATTATTGCAGTTGGAGTTAACATATGTGTTATGGTTTATGTTCATTTACACCATATCCTTTCGTAAATATTTGCAAAATCTCTTTGAAATGTGATACCTCGTTAGTCTTGTCCGCTCTATGAATGTTCTAAATTATTGATCCGAAAATCGGCAACCCCGAACATGAATATGAAAAACAATTTTTGAAAATAAAATATGTTAATAAACGAACATCCTTTATTGACATAGCAGGTATATTCCAGATATTCAAAAAACTTGTACCAGTTTAATTTTTAACCCAGAGATGCCTATCATTTCCTTTTCCTACAATAAACCTTCTAGATGTTTTTTTCATGCTAACTTAACACATCCATGACCAAAAGATACATGAATGTAGCATTGTAGGACATCAATCAATGAATTCAATTCAAACCGATGCTAGGGGCCGTTTTGAACTTACTATGAGGTGTGAGCAAAGTTCATTGTTGAAGGCCTCAGGATGACTTCAAGATGAAGAACAACAATAAAGCATTGTTCCATTGATAAAGTCTGCCATGTATTTGTAGAAACTTTGTCTCATGTGTATTTACTCCATATCCTTTCATTGCTTTCTTAATATATTCAAAGATAAAATTATTACCGAAATCACCAGTGGAATAAATTTTTACGGTTATAAATATTATATTTGACCTTCTAATTTGTTCTCTATAAGCTTTTACACATATTTTGGCACTTGGATTTCCAAATGTTTTGATTTTATCTGCACTGAAGAGACATAAGAAAAGTTGTAGAAATGCGCACATGCAGAAAATAAATTAACAGTCATTTCGGTATTTTGTGATTTACTCCTAATTTGTCTGTAAACATGGTAAAAAAGAATTAAGTTATTCGTCAAAATTTTTAATTGCACCAGTCGACAAAGCTTCCAACAACGTTGCTATTATTTGAAAGATGTCGTTTTTAACGAAACGAATTGACAAAGTCAAACACTTTTATATGTACTAATTTGAAGAAGCAATATTGACCCCAGACATAATTTAAAGATCATAGAAATGCTCAAAGTTCTGCCTTAAGATAGCACCTTGCCTAGTATATACTAGTCTTCTACATCAATTTATCCGCCCATTTAACGAGTGAATTTATCTGTTTTAAGGAGACTGTGATAAAATCTTATCAAAACTCTCTTGTAATTTACTTTTTGAGTGTTAAAAATCTATTGAAGTTTTGGATAAATTAAATCAATAAAAAGACCAATTTCATTTAATTGATAGTTATGATTTCTTACACTTTTTATAAAAATCGGAACAACTTATTAAATGTTTTTATAGTTCTTGTCTCAAGTTAATTTGTATCCCTCATGCATAGCTACGTCCTTAGCTGATTTTTTTTGCCTTTTTATTTAGATCTTTTTGGTTATCTTTTTTTTATCAACTTTTACACGTTTTTCGGTTAATGAACTTCCAAATGTTTTCGTTTGATCTGCACTGATGAGACATAACTTGTCGAAATGCGCATATGCAGAAAATAAATTAACAATAACTTCGGTATTTTGTTATTGTAACAAAAAGCAATGATTCTTCTCTAATGTCACTAAAAACAGTCATTGTTCCTGTACTTGTGGCGATGAGATAAAGACACTAAATCTTTTGCAAGACAAAATTTGTTTATCGTTTTTTGTGGCATTGTTTATCAATATGTCACTGGAATTCCCGTTGGTACAAATTGTATTCCACTCATTGCAGATTTCTTTCTGTTTTGTTACGGACGGGACTTAATGAAAAAACTACGAAATGGGTACGTACAAAACAGTGATAAACTAACTTCTTGTTTTCAATGATAATAGCTATCCGACCTTACCATTGACAATCCCCTGTCTTTCACATCAACCAAAAAGAACTGATACTCGATAAAACAAACAATCATGATTATAAAAAGTGCCCTTTTCTTGATCCAACAATCATCATTGACTTTGGTAAAATCAAAACTAGATTTTCTTTTTCAAAGGAAAAATTTGATTTCACTAATACTAATTTGAAACTTAAATTCTTAACATAATATTGGATATTGACATGATATTCTGTATATATCTGTAAAACAATGACCTGAAGATTTTACTGCATGGTATGTGTATACTTGCCTATGTTCTGTAAAGTTTTGTCGTTTACGTTTTGAGTCTGTTTGTGCACTGGATTTATGATTTTTGTTCTTGCTTCGGTATGCATCTGGAAACTTATTCTATTATGCTAGGCACAGCTTTTACCTATATTGCCGAGCTGCAGTATCTTAAAATTTCAATTAGAAATGAAAAAAAAAACGCAAAGAAACGCCTTAAATATTTGAACTGAGTAAACTACTATTATAGCATTATAATTTACTTTAAGTCAAGATAGATTTCAGAAAGCACAATTGCTTCTTTTATCTTATTACCTGTGTTGTTTTATGTAATCAATTTAGTTAAGGCCAAAGAAGGTCTGGCATGTAATCATAATTTTCAGCCGTTGTAGGTGTTTCCTGTTATCCATTTTTTACATTTATTTACTTTTAAAAATTTGGAACTTAAATTATCTATTCTTTCATTCCCTAGTTGTTTCGTCAATTTTAGATTTTGATGTATTTGCTTCAGTTCTAGGCATTCTTTGTTAAAGTTTAATAACTTCAGATAGACACGCATAATTCTCTTAAAGCAAAAACACATGCGCTTGATAGTGGAGTTCCAAATCTGCTCAAATGAAGTTTAGTGTATGGACTGGAAACTCAGTCCCTTTTTTCCATATTTTTCCCTTTTGACTTTTCAAGCGTTTATCCTAACCTAGTTATTGGTTATTCATTGTTGTCAGGAAAAGTTATTGAATAATGGGCAATGAGTAATTTGATATTGGTATCATTGTTTTAAAAGAAGATAACAATAAAATATGGATTATTTCTTTGCCCCACTTACTGAGTATTGAAAAAGCTTTATCGCATTAAACAAAAAAGCTTTATCTAATTAAAGGAAAAGCTTTCAATTGTACAACAGACGTCAAATAATTAGATCTTAAAAAAATATCCTATTTTCCTGTTACTTGTCCGTTTACGTGTCAGCTGTATAGAGTTGAATAAAGAACAATGACTCTTTTTTAAACAATAAGCAGTGTATTAAACAATCTGTCGCAATAGCATGATATTTTGGAAACCTTGAACGATATATGAATAAAGAAATACTTTTTAAGCCCTGTTTTACAATCGATTCATTGTATAGGCTTTTAAAAAAGGCTTTTAAGAAAACATTATTAGAAATAAATGATTGTTCATACATTTTTTTTAATTTTTCAAAACTTTTTTGTCATCAGTTTTACCCTCAAAGGTCAAGTTACAGTAAACTAGATGTTGTCGGAAACGAAAGCTATCCCCGCACTCCCAGTTTGACACAGAAAACAGTTTTATACACCCTGGGCATAGTTTTTTTTCATTATTTTTTAAATCTATCTATTGATAGTCATTATTGTTACTAAAAGAATTCTAGAGGATATATGATTGCTAAGTAGAATTCCAAAAAATAAGTGGCCTTTGAGACTTTCAGGAAATTTACCAAGGCTGGAATCAATATTTTTGAAATCCAGTTGATGAAAATGTTTTTCCTAAACTAAACAAACAATTTAAGTATGGTTGCTAGGTAGAATTCCCAAAAATAAAATAACGAGATACACAAGTATGTGAACTGTTAAAAGGGATGAATTTATAATCTAAAATATGGCCTAAAGCACAAAAACATGGCAAAATAAAAGAATAGAAACAATAAAAAGGTCGACCGATATATTTCGACAAATCTGTCATCTACGAGTGGGTCGTAATGAATGAAGTAGTAGTTAAAAAATAATATATTGTTTACAGGTAAAACATCTTTGACATTGTGTGTACAGTGTTTAAAAATAATGTATATGATACAGGTAAAAATCTTTGACATTATATGTACACTATTAGTAACATTATCAACATTCCAGCCACTGAAAAACATACGACATCGAGACTCATTAGTCCTAGAATGATTGTTTTACGTTTAAACCCTGGGTTTTAAAGTACCTAGTCTGAAAATAATCCGTTGTTCCACTGTACGTCTATTGTCCTGGCCTCCATGTAATTTTAATAGCACTGTTACTTGCATATCTTGTGGGCAGTGTTTAGGGTGTCTGAAATGATTGCCGACTGGGCAATCCGTATTATTGCGGACAGAGCGGATGTGTTCCGCAAAGCGGTCACCCAGTCGTCGGCAGGTCTCCCCTATGTATATCTTATGACACTGCCCACATATGATAGCATATACCAGATTCTGTGTTGTGCCTGTCTCCTTCTCAAAGCTTTCTTTGCAGATAAAGACACCGAGGAGGATGTATGTCCAAAACAAGATCTGGCCTCATTATTCCAAAAATTCAACCATAAGCCCTTTACCTTCACTCCAAAGTCTTCCTGGTTTCCCACCCTAAAACGTTATTTTACTGTTTGCTTAGCCGAAATCTCTAATTTGAAAACTCAACCTCTGAAAAAACATAACTTGACTTCTGAGGAACAATCAGCCCTTCGTCAACTAAAAATGAGACAGGACATTGTCATCAAACCTGCAGACAAGGGTGGTGCGGTTGTTGCTTGGGATGTTAACTGTTATGTTCGGGAAGCTGAATCTCAATTGTCTAATGGCCGTTTTTACCACAAACTGGAAAACAATAATACAAAAGAGAATCAAAAACTAGTCAAAGATCTCATCTCCAATGCCACTGAGTCAGAAATTTTTCCGCCTGAGGCTAAGCGGTTGATTGTCTCTGAACCTAGAACTTCCCGTTTTTATATGCTACCTAAAATTCACAAGCTCCATAACCCAGAAAGACCAATAGTGTCAGTTTGCAGCTGTCCTACAGAAAACATTTCTAGTTTGCTGCATGATATCTTCATGCCGATCGTTGAAACTCTCCCGACATTTGTCAAGGATACTAACCATACCTTGAACATTTTCAACGATTTAAAATTCAACGGTGTACGGCGCAAGATTTTCACCATGGACATCACTGCCCTTTATACTAGCATACCTAATACTGATGCGATTTTGGCAGTCAAACATTTTTTGGACAGGAGACCCAATCCCTATTTTGACACGGACATTATTTTGAGATTGACGGAACTTGTCCTCAATCTCAATACTTTTCAGTTTAATGGGGATTTTTACAGTCAAACAGGTGGAGTTGCCATGGGTACAAAAATGGGTCCTAGTTTTGCTTGCTTCTTTGTCGGATACCTGGAGGAAAAAATGTTTACAGAGTTCAACGGTCCCCTTCCTGATCTTTACAAAAGATACATAGATGATATGTTCGGTGTTTCTAGTAATTCTGATCAGGAACTCCAAAGTTTCATTGGCTTTGTATCGTCTTACCATCCAGCCATAAAATGTTCTTTCACTGTAAGTGAATCGGAATTGGCGTTTTTAGACATTTCATAGAGGGTATCTGACTATGGCATTGAAACTTCGATCTTCTATAAACCCACTGATGCTCATTGTTACCTTAATTACAACTCTTCTCATCCTAAAACCTGCAAGGATGCTATTCCTAAGTCGCAATTTGTAAGACATAGGCGTCTTTGTAGTGATGAAGATGATTTCAGAATACAGTATAACAAAATGACATCGTTCTTCACTTCAAGGGGATATCCCAAAGCTGTTGTTGACAGGGCCTCGGAATCCGTTTGTAAACAGAATAGACAACATATTCTGCATCCAAAACGCAAGTCACAGAATGACAGAGTACCTCTTGTTCTCAATTACCATCCCCACAACATAGCCATCCACAACATTCTCTTGAATAATTTTAAGAGCATTGTTATAGAAGACAGTTCGATGGCTGATGATTTTCAATCAGTGCCCCTCATGGCTTTTCGTCGCGGTAAATCTCTTCGCGAGCATCTAGTCAGCAGTAACTTAAAATCTAAAGTAGTGCTGGCTAATCACAGGGGCACTAAAGGATGTAAAAGATCGAGATGTATTACCTGTCCCCATACTCTTGAAACCAACGAAATTCGAGGTCCTGACAACACATTTACCATACACAATGGATACACATGCACAACACAGAATCTGGTATATGCCATCATATGTGGGCAGTGTCATAAGATATACATAGGGGAGACCTGCCGACGACTAGGTGACCGCTTTGCGGAACACATCCGCTCTGTCCGTAAAAATACGGATTGTCCAGTCGGCAATCATTTCAGACTCCCTAACCACTGCCCACAAGATATGCAAGTAACAGTGCTAATAAAATTACATGGAAGCCAGGACAATAGACGTACGTTGGAACAACGGATTATTTTCAGACTAGGCACTTTAAAACCCAGGGGCTTAAACGTAAAACAATCATTCTATGACTAATGAGTCTCGATGTCGTATGTTTTTCAGTGGCTGGAATGTTGATAATGTTGCTAATAGTGTACATATAATGTCAAAGATTTTTACCTGTATCATATACATTATTTTTAAACACTGTACACACAATGTCAAAGATGTTTTACCTGTAAACAATATACTATTTTTTAACTACTACTTCATTCATTACGACCCACTCGTAGATGACAGATTTGTCGAAATATATCGGTCGACCTTTTTATTGTTTCTTTTCTTTTATTTTGCCATGTTTTTGTGCTTTAGGTCATATTTTAGATTATAAATTCTTCCCTTTTAACAGATCACATACTTATGTATCTCGTTATTTTGTTTTTGGCCTTTAGAGCTGTTTCGCAACTCATATTTTGTTTTATTCCCAAAAATAAGTGGTCTTTGAGGCTTTCAGGAAATTTACCAAAAAATGGAATCAAATATTTTTTAAATCCAGTTTATGAAAATATTCGTCGTAAACTACATAAACATTTTAAGTATGGTTGCTAGGTAGAATTCCAAAAAATAAGTTGTCTTTGAGACTTCTCAGGAATTTTACAAAAATAGGAATCAAATATTTTTGAAATCAAATTGATGAAAATGTTCGTCCTAAACAATACAAACATTTTAAGTATGGTTGCCGGGTAGAATTCCAAAAATAAGTGGTCTTCGAGACTTTCAGGAAATTTACCAAAATTGAAATCAAATATTTTTGAAATCCAATTTATGAAAATGTTCATCCTAAACTACACAAACATTTTAAGTATGGTTGCTAGGTAGAATTCCAAAAAATAAGTGGTCTTTGGGACTTTCAGGAAATTTACTTAATTGGAATCAAATATTTTTGATATCCAATTTATGAAAATGTTCGTCCAAAACTACACAAACATTTTAAGTGTGGTTGCTAGGTAGAATTCCAAAAAATAAGTGGTCTTTGAGACTTTCAGGAAATTTACCAAAATTGGAATCAAATATTTTTGAAATCCAATTGATGAAAATGTTTGTCCTAATCTACACCAACATTTTAAGTACAGTTGCTACATAGAATTCCAAAAAATAAGTGGTCTTTGAGACTTTCAAGAAAGTTACCAAAATTGGAACCGCCTTTCAGAATCCTAACTTTTCAGAATTTTGTTTTTTACCAAACACTTGTCGGAATATAAGATAATATGCCAAAAATAAAAAAAATACGTGTCTTTGACATTTTCAGGAAATTTACCAAAGTTGGAACCGGAATTAAAATTCCAAAAGCTTATCGCAAATCTATAGACTATATGCAACAATTCTGCATAAGGATTTGATCCCTTAATCCAAAAATGTAGGAGGAGTTTGTGTCACATGCCACATGTGTCTAATCCACATCTTTGGGTCTTTGTTAAAATTTACATCATGGGGCCTCTTGTTTGCACCAAGAGCAATATCAAAAATCCGAAAGCTTATTGCGCATCTACAGACTATATGCAACAATTCTATAACAAAATAAATCCCTAAATCCAAAATTTAGGAGGAGTTTGAGTAACAAGAAAGGTGTGACGGACGGACGGACGGACGGACGGAGGGTAACATTATTCCCGAACTTTCTTCGAAAGTGCGGGGATAATAAACGCCTCGTAGAAGAGAATCGACGTGACAGTAAAATTTCAGACAAAATTAGCGTTACCCTCTGCATGGCATAGTATGTTTTCTTTCATCTGACTTTAGCTTTACCTGTTTTTGTTTTTTTTTAATATAAGTTATTTTAAGTTATCGTTATTTGGCCTGTAAAAAGAAATTTTTAATTTCCAAGGAACGAAATTTTTATATACCGGTTTTTGTTTTTAATTTTTTTATCATCTTTCATTACTTAATTTCTTTACTTAATTATTATTTTGCCAAAGAAATAACATCATCTTTTTAAATGAAAACAAATATCAAAATCTCGACACTTTTGAACTATTGCATTATAAACAACACAGTATTCCTATGCAATAATTGTACATGTACGCAAATGACTGATTGAAACGGCTATTGGTAACAACAAAAAAACTGCCCTGTTTACAAAGTTTAGACGAAGGGGATTAAAAGTCTATAAAAACTGCAAATTGTGGTTCTGGTTTTAGTACTCTACTTGAAGATTTTACACGGGAGGTTATAAAATTTCAAAGCACTTGACGTAATATTAAATTCCAATTGTTTTTTCTACATTAAATATAACGTAAATAGGGCATACAAATGTATGATACTGTTAAAATATAAACAAATACAGCGTTCACATGAGGACAATGAGTTGGCAGGTTTCTCTAAGGATCGAAATTGTTTTAGTAATAACAGGAACACCATTTATCTACTAGAATTTCTTGACATGAGCTTATTAAAATGTACATCAAATGTCATGTACCACCAGGGTAATGTACGCTCGTAGAAACAACGTTTACAACTGAGCAGTTTCATTATAAGTATGTTCAAAACAAAGATAGAAAGCATTAGATGATCAGCTACCAAAGGGAATTGTTCACGCAAAGTCAACATTTTATGTATCCACATTCCCGTTCCAAGTCGGGAATATAACGGCCTGCCCTAAATGTTCTGTGTTGGGCTGTGTGTTCACGATACTGTCGACGTCGTGCGTTTTACGGATTTTCCTTACTGGTCTATTCTGACATTTGAAGTCACTTATATTTGGCATGACCTTTTTGAACGACTGTATATATATATATATATATATATATATATATATAATCAAGCAGTAACAAATCTTTCTTGGATTAAGTGCGACGGAGTAAAACGTGCAAAAGTGTCAATCCCCATTTTCAAGATGAGTGGATATAGACATTCCGATTATTTTTGCGTTGACAACAAAATATTGCTTACCCCTGAAAAATGTCAAGAAAATTTATCAAAGTGCTCTTCTGTTAGAGTGACACATGTTGACAGCAAGTGCACCTATGGGGAATCCAATTGCCCATAATACACCGGCAAATGAATACCGAAGCAAGAATGAGGAAACGGGGAATGCTAAAATCATAAATCCAAAATCACGGCAATTCACATCAAACACAAACTGAGACAGTATGACAAAGACAAAAAATAACTGAAATGAACAAGAACGCTACACAACTAAAGCACTAGCATTGTGAACCCTATAAAACTGAGGTATCATCAGGTGCTCCGGAAGGATAATCATGATCTGCTCTACGCATGGCACCCGTCACACAGCCAGTAATTATTATAGTGGTAAAATTTCTGCTTTGTGACTGATTGGTTGATGTAATTTTCTAACCCTTAGACAAACCAATTAAGATCCATGGTACGTGTTACTTCTCTAACCCTCAAACAGTATCAAGGTGAAGTTTGAATAGCCTCTATGTTTATATTAAGTATTCCGACAATGACAAGGACAAATCGGTACCACAAACATTACCAACGAAGACAAAACTAAAAGATGACAGTATAGTAAACAAGACAACACTAAAAACTAAAGCACTGACAGTGTGAACTCCCACTAAAAACCGGGAGTATCATCATATGTTCCGGAAGAGTAAGCATGATTTGCTCCACGCGTGCCACCCGTCACACTGCCAGTGAAAAGTCCAGTTTTGTCACAATCGGTGTTAGTCAGTCCGGTAACAAACTCCAAAGATATCTGTTCTCATTTGTGAAATATAAACATTGTAACGGTCTGTCAAATCGTGGTGACGACCGTAAAACGTCTGTAGTGACAACTGCAACAGTGACTGAACATACCCTTGATGTATATGTTTTTGAGACAGTAATTTCTTTCTGTTGACAAAATCGCTGTAAATAACTCTTGAATGCAAATCGTACCGTGAAAAAAGGAAAAACAAGTTAGTGAATTGTATGTTTGTTGACAATGCCGCATTCATGACATGAAAAAATGAATGTAGTGTGCAATGAATTCCAATAAACTGGTGCTAGGGGCCGTCTTGAACTTACTGTGAGGTATTATCAAGGCTAATTAATGAAGGCCTCATGATGACTTCAACGATAAATAACAACAATATAAGCGTTGTTCTATTGTTTGTTTTACCATGTGTTTGTAGATATTTTGTCCCATCGGCATTTACTTCATATCCCTTCATCAATTCTTCTGTCGTACTTTACAATCATGCAAAATTTCGACGCGTTCTCAGTTTTTAGAACCACGTGATGACGGACGGCCATACAGACAGACACTGGTATACCACGATTCCTCCTGTGAAAGACGAGCATAAAATAAAAACAAATATCTTTGGCATTTAAAGAGTAGTTTACTAATCATTTCTGGATACGAAAGGTTGACAGGTTGGGTTTTATATTTGGTAACTCTTCTTGAGAAAAAACGAACTTCGTAAAAAAAATTAGGCAAAAGCAATTTAAAAGCCTGGAGCCTCTTTTCTTTAGCCCATTTGGAAAAGTTTTTAAAAATGCTGGATCCACCGAATGCACCATATGAAACTGATGCTAATAAAACTTATAAAGAGGAGGATATCGTCGAAATGCTTGAATTTTTAATTGACAACAATTTGGGACACACAACTGACACACCATCATAACTTGACATGTACCGCAATCTTGATAACTCATAGTATTTGAACAACAAGCGTTACGAAATATCTTTCCAATAATTAACGTCCCCTTTTGAGGACTTACGAACACAGATGATGACATGACACCTTATTTCCTATTAGCATTTTGATAGATATTATACTATGCGTCGAGTAGATCATTCCTACCTTTACTAATATTATGGGGTTGAATATTGCTAGTCTTTTGGTTTTTTGGACTTCATGTTCATTATATTTTAACATGAAGTTCCCATTTTTGTCGCCTCTATATTGACATAGTTTGAAGTTTTTAATTCTATACTACAATGTAAATCATATTCTGCTGATAATCGTCGGTATTCATTTTCCTCACAATTAATCATAGCTATTTTACATATATTTTTTACCAATGATTACCAGCTTAGTCGTTACATAAAGAATTCATAACCGCATCGCAAGAGAAACGACTTTTTTTCTAAACTAGAGATAGTTAGATTTTCAATTTTCAACACTAAGCTTGCCGAGCATTTAAAATATTTGAAAATTTGACTATCGAGATTGTAGAAATGTTGTATCTCACGAGATATGTTTGTGTATTTCATTTCTTTAATGATTTCAATCAGATTTTGGACAAAAACATGACCCTTTTAAACATGACCCCTTTTTTAATGATCCGAATTAAATATGTTCTTTGGGCGTTACATCATTTTGCATAGTCGCCTTTTTTTCGTGACATCACAATGGCAAAGTCGGAAAACGGCAAAAAAAAAAAAAATTAACGTCATAACCGAATTTCGTCCAATCACTTGACGAGAACAACATTTGCTCTAGAGATGAGAAGACATTCTCCAAATATTCTGAAAAAATGGAAAAGGACGGAAAATAGAGAAATATAGTTTCTACAACGAGATCTAACTTGATTGTGATATTTATCACATCGAGTTAAATAAATTTTGCAAATGTGTAAACACCAGGCTTGCCGAGTTTTTGAAAAATTGAAAATTTATTTATCAAGGTGTGAGAAATTTCATAATTAACGTGTTTAGGCTGTAAAACACCGAGATTTGGCGGGAAATTTCACGTGACTTGTTCTCTCTCTGGAGATGAGGAAACATATTTTTCACACCTGTCAGGCATTGGTTAAATTTGGTAGAAAATAGAGAAATCAAAATAAGAAATTGACTTCAGTGGTTATATTTAAAAATAACATTTTAAGATACATGTACATTCAGGCCGAGCACACGCTGAGAATTGTCCATTTCACTAGAGATGAGGAGTATGTCAACAAAGGGTATATGCTACCTCTATACACACGCTATACTGGTTCATTAATGTTTCTAAAAATTAATACTTCAATATTGGAAGCATTTGTGTCACAGACAATGACGTTTGTTTAAACCACGAGTTATAAATTTTATTTTTATAGATGAATAAATGTTCAGGTAATCTGGATATCCTGTTCAAATTGGGCTATATAATTTTGTGGCGCCCGAAGTTTTTCCCCACTTATATATGGTACTTAATTGTCAGATATCGACACAAAAGCCGTCAGAAATTCTTAACTTTTATGTTTACAAACCAGGACCGAGATCATCAGATGCCATCACTAAAGCAGGGAGAAAATTAGACAACCTTTGCAGAGTCCTTCAACAACACTGCAACGTAAAGGTGCTACGTCCAGAGAAATAAGACTTAAATCAACCAGTACAGACGCCTTATTTTAGCATAAAATCTCAGAATTGTGTAGCATGTCCTCGAGACACACTTCCCGTTGTGGAAAATGAGGTTGTCGAATCAACAATGAGCCAAAGGACAAGATATTTTGAAGCAATGGCTTACAGGTAATATTTATACTTACTTATTAAATAAAAACAGTCAAAATTTACATCGTTGATAGTTCAATTACATGCCACATTCTATCAGGAAACTCTAATGAAAGGCAAAAAAAAAAAAAAAGACAAAAAGCATTAAACGATATGAACTCGGGACAGCCGGATTGGTACCTTCACTAGAAGAAACCAACAGTAGGATTTAACCAGTTTATGGGTACCATAATCTCCCGTTTCTCTGTCCCGTTTCCCTTTAGCATAATAAACACACGAATGAAAATTAATACAGGTAGACCACTATCTCCATGATCACAATCTTGGAAAAAGAAAGAATAGGACAAAACGTAATTTAATAATGACTCTAATTCGACTGCAGAAACAACGAGCCTAGGCTGCTGGTAAAAAATTGTCGCTATAAAGAAAGAAAAAATATAGAAAAGAAAAAGAAAAAAAACTCCCCGAAGGGTTAGGTTAGGAAACATGTCATACAGTAGACCTCGGCAGTTTCAGTTTCAGTGGGAGTCCAGTATGAGTGTAAAAGCTGCAGGAAATTGTACCCGAAGCCAATTTAACCTACCGGTATTCATGCAGAATATTCTGCCGATATCCCCTATCTTTCCTTTTTGTCTCCCAAGACTTTTTGTGAAAGTGAGGCGTAGGTATTATTTTCCGGCGGCAACTGCGACGGCGTCGATGTTGTAAACTAATTAAAAAAATTTGTTAACCGGGTTTTCCCACTGGGAAATCCGGTTATTGAAATGGTGATGTACGGCGGTTGGGAGAGCGGGTGGGCGGCTGCCAGATCTTATAAGCACAACTCCTCTGTAACCGTTCAACAGAATTTCATGAAACTTGCAAGGACATCATATGTAGATGTTCATATTGTCAGGAATTTTTTATCGAATAATTTTTCTCGGAGTTATGGCCCTTTGAACTTAGAAATTTTAGGTGTTTTGACCATATGCTTGTATGCGCAATTCCTCTGTAACTGTTCAACAGAATTTCATGAAACTTTGTACATAGCAAGAACATTATATGTAGATGTGCATATTGTCGGTGATTTTTCATCTTACAATTTTTCTAGGAGTTATGCCCCTTTGAGCTTAAAAATTTATAGGTGTTTTGGTCATATGCTTGTTTGCAAAATTCCACTGTAACCGTTCAACAGAATATCATGAAACGTTGTATGTAGCAAGGACATCATATGTAGATGTTCATATTGTCGGAGATTTTTCATCGTCTAATTTTTCCAGGAGTTATGCCCCATTTTAACTTAGAAATTTACAAGTGTTTTGACCAAATGCTTGTAAGCACAACTCCTTTGTAACCGTTCAACAGAATATCATTACACTTTGTATGTAGCAAGGACATCATATGTAGATGTGCATATAGTCGGAAATATTTCATGGTGCAATTTATCCAGGAGTTATGCCTCTTTGAACTTGGAACTATAGAGGTGTTTTAACCATATGGTTGTAAGAGTAACTCCTCTGTAACCGTTCAATGAAATTTCATGAAATTTTATATGTAGTAAGATGTGATTTTTCATTGTGCAATTTTTCCAGGAGTTATGCCACTTTGAACTTTGAAATTTATAGGTGTTTTGACCATATGTCTTTTATTTGACTTTTGTGTAAAGTATATCTTTTCAGTGATTTTTAAGAGTGAATGCATACACTGCACATAATGAGAGGAGGTATAAGTTAAACAGCTTTTCACACAAGTAACTATTTTTCATTCAAATAGTGAAGGAAAACCCGGTTTGATGTCGTATAGACACCCATTTCTTGTTAATTTACTTACAAATACTATTTTTTGTTCATACATAACTTTTGCTATGAACGTTCCAGCATCTCATGTTTAACATGACTTTGGCCTTGATTTCATGGTTCATTGACCTCATGATAATTTTGGCAAGTGTCACATTCAGGTCTTTTTCTCAGTTACTATAATACTCGACCCACTAAATTTTGTGTATTTGTGTATTTTAAGGCGCACATGACAGTCTGCTACTTGTCCATTGGCCGTGACCCCAGTTGCACGGTTGAGCGACTTTTAAAATTTTGGACAAAATTTTATTCAAATTGATTTCAGAGCAGCTAAAATTAGGCCGCCATATTTTGTCTGTAATTACATCTAGGTGGTCGCATGCCAGTCTATTACATGCCATATAACTTAAACCTCAATTTCATTGTTCACTGAATTCGTTAATTATTTTACATAAATACTTGTTACCTGTAACTATAACATCTAGACTCACCGTATATGGCCTGTAGCTACATATATTTGGGTACATTCCAGTCTACACTTGTCATGTAACCTTGACCTCTATTTCATGGTTCATTGACTTTGTTAACTTTGACATTAATACTTGTTTTATTTAGCGAACAGAACTACTAGAGGTACCATTTATGGTCAGTTGTATATATATGGGTGCATAACATTCTGATACCTGTCGTATTACCTTTACGTAAATTTCACGGTTAAGTGAATGTTTAACTATATATATATTTATGTCCATTTATCAGGAAGTGTAATGCCTGAACTCATCATATTTAAGGATCGTTACATCATACATTGACTCCTTGACCTCAGTTTTATGGATCAGTGACTGTAAACTTTGTATTTATGTCAATTTCCCATCATTTTTAACAAGAAATAGTCCTGTGTTACAGTAAAAAAAGTATATACCAGACACTGTAATATTTTAACCTTGAGTTCATGTTCATGGTGGAATGACTTTGCTTATCTTTTATACGTATCTAAGTTTGTCAATAAATGCTGGATCCCAATAAAAAGACACACTCATCGGAACATTTCTGCTCACGCGTCAAGGAACGCAATATCCTTGATAACACTGGAGGTTAAAGGTTAGGGATAAAGACTGTTAAAATGTTTTTACTGTGCAAATGCAGACACAACGCTTTAATTACAACCGATCACTTAGGTTATTAAAGTGATACCCAACCAACAGAAATTGCCCACTTAAGATATAGTGGTCTACACTATAATGGAATAAGCTCGTATGGCCAGCACGGTTCTCTTTCCAATTGGTGGTATCTAGTTTTGAAATCTTTAGAAGCTTAGTGCTTATTTTGATTTGTCGGATGGTAACACTGTGTACACACGAGGTTTGCTTGGCACAAGCGATCTCTGTTTGGCTGCCCGCTGTAGTTTTTCATCTAGACTTTAAAGGTATAATAGTATCCAATTTGTATTTTGTTTAAAATAAGTCTTCGAAACGATTCATTCTGTATCTTAGACAGCATAAACTTTGCTAATTTGCATCGAAACTTTCCGCTCGTCGTCTTGCACGTATGATCAATGGTAGGAATGTCGCCATCAATGGTCACAGCAACCGTCTAATTGATCTTTTTTGAGGTTACTGGTCCAGGTATGGATGATTGCGATTCATGCCGTCATGCTTGTAGAGAAAACTGTTGATGGAGTTTTCTCGACTGATTGCCGGGTAGCCTTATATAGTTCTGACAAAGGTAGAACAGTAGAAGCAGTCGACGTTGTTATTGACGCCGAGTCCTTGATCTGCTATGTAAGCAACAAGGTGTCCAACACCCAGTTAATTCTTTCGGGTGCCGTGAAATTCCACTGCTTGCAGAACGGTTAGATAACATCAGTCCCAGGCTGTGGCTCTATCTATTCAGTTATTATGGTCACTTTTTCTTGACAGGGCCAGTGTGTTATATCGTTCTTCGAAAAGTAAGTGGTTGCTTCAAGAAGTGGTATCATGAACAAGCTGTTAAACTGAATGCTCGTCAAAATCATCTTCCAAGCCACAATTTCACTTGACCGGGTTCCACTCTGAACAAGATCTTTAAGCTGAGAGTACCCCGATTGCTGGTTGAGACCCTTCAACCAAGTGGATAAAGCAGTTTGCCAGTTTCAAACACAGTTAGACGAATGTTAAAGAAGCGGTGGATGGTTGAGAGCGGAGTGGACGAGACTTGAGATTTTGTGGATATAAGGTCTTTTTTTCTGCGATAACTAGAGTAACAAGTTCATTTTGAGCATCACCGATGGCTGATACCACTCTCTGGTAAGACGGGAAGCACGATGCGGATGAATTCCACAAAATATTGAAATCTGGAAGCCATAAGAGGTTGTGGACAGACAAAGGCCGTGAATTATTAAGAATTATTAAGAAGTCAATCAGCTGGTTTGAAAAACTACGACATCTCTGCTAGCGACTGTTAGTCTGCTAGGGTACTCACCAACATAAGAGTCATTACTTCAGTGCTGACCTGAAAACCGATTTATTTTGAAACTTTTTATATCTGAACTATGTAAAATTGTATTCAAAGCTCTCATAAATATTTCTGTCCTTAGATGAACTTTGGCTTTTCTTTTTTAGATCCCATTTGTTTTTTTTTATTTTTTGTTCTCTGTCAGTTTTAACACATATTTCGGTATATGGATTTCCAAATGTTCTAATTTGATTTGCACTGAAGAGACAAAAGTTGTCGAAATGCACATATGCAGAAACTAAATTAACATTAACTAAAAGTATTTTGCTATTTCTAACTTGGACTGCATCTTTACTACAAGCTCTTATCAGTTCTTGGCTTGATAAGCGGCTCATCGTCTTATGTCCCCTTGAGACAAAATACTTTCTTGGTAGAAGGCCGTATTATTCGGAGCATAACTTGAACACTCCCTGCTTGTGCCAACACTTTAAGTGTGTTTTGGGCCTTTAGATGGTGAATAAAAGGATATGGAGTAAATGCACATGAGACAAAGTCTCCACAAATACATGGTAAAAAACAAGCAAAGGAACAACGCTTTTATTGTTTTATTTTTATTATTTACAGCCATCAAAGTAATGTTATCACTGACTAGACATCTTGAATTAAAAAAATAAAATTCTACGACGTAATATTCAAAATACATTGCCTTTTGTAGGACTAATATTTACCACAGATTATCATTCATAACGAGGCACCTGATCTGTTTTGGGCCTCAGGCTACAGAGCTCTAGAGCGCGTCCCCATATGGTAGATAGGAGAATGCCCTGTCTATGCAAGGTCGTCATGTCATACGGAAAGTCTGACCGCAAACCATTGCAGCCACACTGTAGAGAAACGCCACGTTCAATGCAGTATCAAGACCCTTTCTATATTCTAACAACAGACTCGCTTGGATCCGTATTACAGGCTAAATGTTCTGTCCTATCCATTTTCCCCCCTTTCAGTAGCAATCTAAACTCGTTGTCCCAGTTGACTTTTCCACAATCATTTCTCTCTTCTTTTACTTGAAATTTTATTGAATTGATTAATTGTTCTTGTCCTGATAGAGCTGAAATATTGCTCACTGGACGGTAAACTAATCAATAAATCATTTATAAGTTTTTCAAAGGCCATAGAAAACGCAAATTGATCTCAGAAGCCAGACTCACACTCACAATACTAACCTCATTTACGTGTAACACTAACGTAATTACACTTGGTTTCAAGACTGCATACATCCCGAAATCGGTGCAGCTTTATCTTACGTTGAAATACATAAATAAAGACTTGTATAATCGATCTTAAATTCGCGAATACGTTAATCAAATTTCGTTTCTTACGACAGTGTAAGCTATTTGAGTTCTAAAACTTAGAATATTCATAATGATAACGAACCTTCATATGCAAATAAGGGTTCAGAGCAATTCATAAAAGACAGTATCACTGAAAGTAATACAAAATCACTGATACAATTATAAAGAGTGATATTTTCTCCAGAAAATTACTAAACGACATATGGGAAAAGGATGCGGATATGTTATGGACAATGGCACCCGAACCAACAATGGCGGATTCTATGGAATAAAAAAGATAACAGGAAACACCTACAATGGCCGAAAAACATAGCCACATGCCAGAGAGTAAATAGGAACTGCACAAGAAAAAAAAACCACAATAAAAATACAAAAGACATCATAAACAACGATAGGAACTCGGGACAGCCGGACTTGGTACCGGCA
>MJUU01000114.1:0-11780 GCA_002080025.1 Modiolus philippinarum | reverse complement strand
ATTTATGCAGCGAAAAATTACAAGTAATGGTATGTTACATTTTAATACGAATTGTATAACTTCGTTTCGTTAGAATTTGACATACATCCCATAGATGATATCCAGGTTCGTGGTCTGCGCTCCCTAATTTGTAACTTTGAAAGAGTTATCCCTCTTGGATGTGGACAAACAAAAATCTCAAGAACCTCAAAGTAAGTGGTTTTTTTCACATAGAAAGATGAATTAAGTATTTCAGTTTCTTTTGTTTCTATTAAAAATGTTTAAGATTAGAGACAAATGTTTCACATATCCTCTAGACGAAGGACCAATATATACACCCCAATGTACATTTATGCAGCGAAAAATTACAAGTAATGGTATGTTACATTTTAATACGAATTGTATAACTTCGTTTCGTTAGAATTTGACATACATCCCATAGATGATATCCAGGTTCGTGGTCTGCGCTCCCTAATTTGTAACTTTGAAAGAGTTATCCCTCTTGGATGTGGACAAATAAAAATCTCAAGAACCTCAAAGTAAGTGTTTTTTTTCACATAGAAAGATGAATTAAGCTTTTTATTGATTTTTTTATTAATAAATACTATTTTACTTACATTGTGAGTATACCTTGTAAATCATCAAAAATACCCAAGGGTATTTCTGTTATACCAATAGATGATAACTGCCTAAAATTATATAGAGATTTAAAATTATTGAGCAAATATCGTCAGAATAGAAAATAACTTAATAATCAAAATGTTACTTTAAACTTTGAAATATAGTTACGGATAGAGATAAGAATAGTGCTTATAAATTATGTCTATATGCACTCGGTGTAATTTTAAATACATTGTTTATACTAATATATAATATCACGGAGTATATTGACTTTATGCGAAACAGCATAATGATTTAGTATTGCCGTAATATATATTTAGGCCATCGTTGAAATGCAGTTAGTAATGAAGTCAGGAACAAAGAAAGGGATTGTGTTGTGCATTTGGCAGGCGTAGCGATGTATCTGTTTTAGGGCATTTATGTAGCGTAGATGCCAAAGCGATACAAGCACGGTTGTTTTTGTCATTCAAACCAAACTGCTTTGTGATTGTTTTGAATGCCCTTGCTTGTTATTGCGGAGAGTGTGTATGTATGATTTCTAAATAAAATCCAAATTTCTTTCACTTCTGTTATTTTATGAGCCTTTTAAACTGGAACAATACGATAATTAAAATAGAGAAAGGACAATGCCATTACTACATTTGGATCTTCGAATATACTTTTTTGGTTAGGTCTCATGGTGGTCTAAAGGTTCCAAATTTGAGCTACAATCTATTACTTAAAAGCCCTGATCTAGTTGGAAAGTGTTTCTTCATTTCCTTTTCAGCCCAAAATTTGGCATTTTACTCAATCAATACTTTAAAAATATGTTTCTAATTGACTTGGATGGTGCATGATAATTCAGAACTTTTGTAAACAGAACTCGTATTTTGTCATTGTTTACAATGTTGGGATTTCTGGTTATAACGTTATCAACAGGAGCGCACAAAAACAGCAAAAAAGAAATAAAATACGGCGAGTTGATTTAAAGATATCCTGCAATACCAGTATGTGATTGAAGATGGTTTGTAGCGCTAGGTTTGTATTTTGTTGACATATTTAGAAATAAAAAAACACACAATTTAGAACTTTAACCCATAAAATTTTTAGAACATTCTTAATTTATTTAACCAAAATATTTTAACTTCTTAACACTTGCCATTAGTAGCTGAACTTTAATATGTTGCACAAAAATAAAATATCAAATTAAGAAGAAAAAACTCAATTTTCCCCGCAATTGTAGTAGCTTTGGTCAAATCAAACGTTCATTTGCCGGAAACTTTGCTCAAAAACTATTACAGCTAGTATCTGCACAAATAAAAAGTATTGAATAAAATATTAATAATTTTGCTTGCAAAGCTTGAAGGAAGAAAAATAGAAACGTTAAAATTTGGTAAAATTACGGTATCGTGACGTTAGATTTAATATGATAAAAATTTGTTTGACACAACGTTCTTGAACGCAGTGAAAATATGGCCTTTAATTAAGACGCAGGTCTGCAATAAATATATTCATTTTGCCTTTTCACGTGTTTAATTCACCTGTTTGCCTAGTGGATAACACTAGTATATTCCCACAAAATTAATACAACGGCAGTAAAATACCGAAGAAACCAGGAAAGTTATGATCACAAAAATCAAAGTCAAAAGGCAAGAAAAAAAAACGGCAACAGGAAAAACAAAGACAAAACAAGAACGTGAGACAGCCACAAGGCACGGAAATAAAAAGACTAAAGCAGACGACATTAAGAACTTAAGCAGACGACATTAAGAACTAATGCACTCATTGTGTGAACTCCCATGAAAACCGGGAGTGACATTAGGTGCTCCCAAAGGATAAGCATGTCCTGCTCCGATAAGTGGCAGCCATCAAACTATCATAGAGTCAATCCAGAGTTGAGTCAAAAATGGTTATGTGAAATCTGCGAGGACGTGACATTTGGGACACAGACACGTCATATCTGTCAATGATGTCATGATGTCGGCTATTGAATTTCTAAAGGGATTAAAGTAACAAAGATTGAACAAATTCCTGACTAAGCGGCTTTTGGGACATTGTTTTTCCTCTATTAAAAAAATCGCCGTGTAAATTACATGCTCGACAATAACGAATCAACTGTGGAATGTACACTCCATGGGCTGGAGAAACATGTAGGTATATTGTTGTTCAGAGAGGGAAAGTTCACAATTGGAAAATTAAAATCATCAAGTTTGTCATAAAGCGTAGATTTCAAACGTCCATCTTCGTCAGTGCATATCAAAAGAACTAAGTACGAAGCTGAAGTAGGTGTACAAGAAGTCTCTTTAATTTCATGCTTATTGAAATAGATCAGGTGTAGATATTGCATGAATTTTGGATTACTAAGAGAAAGTACATCGTCTATAAAGCAGAAGCTGAAATTGAAATACTGGGCTAAATGTTTTTGCTGCACTCTAATACGAGAAAAGAAAGAAATCAGCTTACAGTTTTTTTGTAATTTGTTTATTTTTCAAGTAAACATGTTAAATTACAATACGATAGAAACATAAAAAGTATAAAATATCAGTCGGACAGTGTATATATATATAGTTTTTAAATCAACAGTATACTTTTATACAACTACTGCCTCCAGAAGTGACCACTTTTTATTAATTTTATAATTCTGTGCTGGGGATAAGTACAGTGCAGATTTTTTTTCTATGTTTTTAATATAATATTTTAAATATTCAATTCCCCCTTAACAGAAGGTTTTTTTTTCCATCACCTGTACGTTTATAAATAAAATATTTCAGAATAAGTAAAGTATAGTTAATAGTATCATATATCTGTGATTCATTTGTCACACCAAAAATAATGTCTTTTGGGTTAAGAGGAATCGTAATTCCATAACAATTCAATGAATTTCTTATACCAATCCAAAAATTTTGCACAAATGAACATTCCCCAAAAATGTGTATTAGTTTTTCCTTAGTTTCTGAACATAAGGTACAAAGCTCTGTTTCTTTTAGTTTGCATTTATACAAATAAGAGTTACATGCCAAAATTCGATGAAAGAGTTTGAAATTAAAATTTTGAAGAACAGAGTCCCTTGATATCAAAAACGATTTGGTATATATTTGTCCCCACGAACAGTTAGTTCCCATGGGAATCCCGATTTTCTGTTGAAAAAGCGGCCTCCACATTCGACAAAAATGAAATTGATGTTAGTATGTGTTCTTCATAGGTTAACTTTTGTGCAGATCTAAGCGTGCCAATTTTTTGCAATCTGTCAAAATATTCACCTGCATTGGTGTCAACTACCACCGATAAACGTGAGAATGCTTTTTATTTATTTATTTTTTTGTTTTTTTTAGGGCAAAGCTTTTTCTCAGCAACTATAATTATGTTGACGTGTAATCAAAGTATTTGTCCTTGTGAATACAAAAATGGCAAAAAAGCACATTTGATCCTGAATTCACATTGGAGGGGTTAAGTTAATCCAAGTTTTAACAGCACTTATTAGTTAATAATTGAATCGCATGGTTCTTATTCATCGAATTCGGATATGTTCTTGTTTACTTTGCCGGTGATCTATATGTCTTCAATAACTTAATAAAAAATGCAAGTTGTTTTTTTTTCTTATTATTAGCTTGAATGTACTTTTTTCGATATAAGAAATCGTAGCTTACAAACTTTCTTACAATGTTTGTAGTGATTTCATTCCTTTAAACAGCTCAGGGTCTAATTTCAGCAACTGGTTTCCAGTCAGGCTTCTAAAAAACAACTTTTTAACATAGAAATAATTTACAAATGTTTTTGTATTTAAAATGAAACATATATGGAGTAAATGCACATGATACAAAATCTCTACAAAAACATGGTTAAAACAAGCAATGAAACAACGCTTTTACTGGTTTTCTTCATCTTGAAGTCACAGTTAGGTTATCACAAGTTAGCATAGTAAGTTAAAGATGGTTTCTACCACCGATTTAGGCGGAATTCAGTTGTAAATGTCTAAAACGATATATCAATACTGTTATTTTCTCATGGATTCAGGATCTTCAACAAACATATTGTTAGCTGGAAAAGTCTTATTAAAACAACTCTCCTATTTTAGACTAAAGTATTGGATTGTTATTTGAAATAAGCCCTCATTCATTTTGGAAGACTTAAACATATATAGACGCTTTCAAACTGACATGAATATATCTTTAGTGACAATACAAACCTTTTTTATTGAAGGACTAGATATGCAAAAAAGTGATATTGATATATTCATATATGTGCAAACGCCAATTGTATTGTTAATTTTAAAAATACACCTTTTGACTCTATGACATACATTGCGAATACTAAGCCACTAACTCCGTTGAAGGTACCCTACTGATTTTTAAGCATTAGTATGAAAATGTTCATGTATGTAGATTGGAGGGGTGGTTTATTCATACTAACACATGACAGCGATCGTAACATTTTGCCTGTTAGTTTTGTTTTTTTGGGGCATCAAAATGTAGCGTGGTTCGACATTTAGCAATAAATTCCGCTCAAACAGGTGCTAGGGGCCATCTTGAACTTACTATGAGGTATAAGAAAAGGTCATTGTTGAAGGCCTCATTGTGACTTTAAGATGAAGTACAACAATTCTTGTTTTTTTTCAAATACTTTGTCTCATGTGTATTTACTCCATATCCTTATTGTTTTTTTGTAATAATAACAAATCCCGTCGTGGTTTAACTGTAAACCAACCAGGCAAATAAATCACACGAAGAGTAAAAATATAACAGCTAGTTGGAGTTGTCTAAAGTGATTGATTATTGGGAAATTTTCTTTAATACATTTCAATTTTATCATAGTTCTTTATAAATGAACAAAATACTTACATAGCTACAATTCTTGATAGTGGTCTCAGCGCTTCAGGTTTGAGTTCAATTAAATGATTGTATGAGATACTCCTGAAATATATGTCAAATATTTGTTTAAAATGTTTAGTTGTAGGATGTAACATGTTTTTATCCATATTTAGTTGAATTGACTACAGCCAAGATGAGTCGTTCCCATCACTCACTAAGTGTCCAATATCTGTCCGTCCGTCGTACGTTCATCAAAAACAATTAATACAAGGAGCTCCTCCTCTGAAACCCTTGAACAGTTTAATCTAGATTCCATCATTATAGTTCTTGAAGTATTCAAATCGGTTTTCCAATTCTTTTGTTTGTAATTCATTAGAGATGGCGGCCGGCGGAAACCTAGTTCAACAATTAGCCATAATTATGGAAAATGCATCCAAATATCTTCAGTGAACAATTGGAATCAAATGTGACAGTAGTATTTTCAAAAGTTTAAGTGCATTCAAAAATCTTCTTTTAAACCACTATTCAAATAGGTGTATCCAAATTTGATAAAAGCACGTGAGATGTGCAAAAAACAAAGTTGACAGGTAAGTATGTATCATTGTTTACTTTGTCAAAGTAATAAAATGCAACTCATATTGTTCTGTAAGGAATGCCCTTTCATTTTTATACACAGGAGGGTTTATAGTATTCAAAATCTCTATCATCGATTTAAAAGTAATTGCACTTGTACATTGCACTCGCCACGATTTCGGCCGATTTGATCTTGTTTAACCTCGACTATATTACGTAAGCTTCTATTATGAACTGGAAGCTTATGTAATCAGAATCCAGTCGGGCGTTTGGTAAACAGCTAACCAACGCCGGAAACTGAAATAAAAAGAGTAGTAATCCGGTCTGATGTTTTTGCTTTTTCCAGATTTTTTTTATTTAAAATACGCACTGGAAGCTAAACAGTCCAGTGTAGGTTAAGCTGTGTGTAAACCTACAACAACATCAGAAATACCAAGTGTAGACACACATTAAGTATCGTAACACTGCCGATGTTTGCCGTTTGGATGTATATCTGTTTATATCGACCATTTATAGTATATCCCTTTGGTCTGGTATCAGTGTCGAAAAATCACCAATTCTTTTCTTTACCATCTACATCATATCAAAATTTCAACATACTTTGAAAGCCTTTAAATAGAGCCCCTAAGATCAGAAAACTATCTGAAAATATGCATAATCACAGCAAAGAAATGTGCGTTCATAGTTTACCAAAAACCTCAATCATAAGTATCCATAGGCTCACTCTAATCAATTCACCATGGTCTCAAAATAAGATTAACGTATAAATGACCAAAGAGGTGTAATATTTATTTCATTCCGACTTATATTTTTAAAGGTGCAAGAATTCTAATTTATATTTAGATTCTAAAAAGAGACTTCACATACGTTTTAAGCTTTCGTTGACTGAATCGGTGGTTTGACACCCCGAAGATTAAAGTAGTTGGGGTGTTTTGGTTTCTTTCATAGAATATTTTTCAAAATTTCTACCATGAAACTTTGAGCAATAAACTATAAAAATATGCAAAACAATTGGGCAATTGATATGAAAAAAATCGACAGAGTTCTAAAGATTGTCCAAATTAGTTTTTCGCACTATATTTACAATAGAATTATATGCGAAATAGCCCTATGCCATAATTCAATGGCATATTTTTCTATAAGCAGACATACATTATTTTCCAAATTTTTGTATACATATTGATTTGATATAGAACTTCATATTAAAAACATAAAAATGATATGTCACGGACTTTTCGAAAAAGTTCTTTCATGAAACATGAAAAATTTGTTAGTTTTTTAAAGAAGGGGAGTTAACTCAATTAAAATAATTTGGGACCCATATTTTAAAATAGATTCTTTGGGAAATTGTAATAAATATGTTTTGATAAAATACTTTTGACAAATTCAACAAAGAAAAGTTATTAATTGCTATTTTTTTAAACACACTGAGAAAATTCAACAATCCATAGTATTTCAGTATATATAGTCTCTTACATTATTTCCAGTTTATTACGTATATTTCTCACATCGAGATAGTTAAATTTTCACATTTTAAAGTTCGAGGTTTATCCGAGAACTTTAAAATGTGAAAATTTAACTATCGAGATGTGAGAAATTATCGTAATAAACCGGAAAACAATGTTAGAGATTTTTTCTCTAATTCCTACTCAATTTATTTGACTTAAAGCGATCTCCGTAGTCTCCAGTCTCAAGTATGCCGCCATTTTGTTGCTATCATCGTTGCTATGTATATCATTGCGCCTTTCATTGAAAGGAGTGTTGAGTGTAATATTTTTGATAAAAAATGTCATATTATCAATAAATTCAGTTATCTCAGTCATAAAGTGTAAAAATCAATTCGCTAGACAATGATGCAGGTGTTAATTTCATCAACATCCGGTTGCACTATTTCTAGAACCTGACACGAGACAACCAATCAGCAACTGAGATCAATGTCTAAACATGTTGATTATTAAGTTCATCTAACATCATTTGGGAAGTATTTATTTTGAACAAGAATTAGAGAAAGAATTATCTCACTCTGATACATCTTTTTGTGTGCTTTTTTTAGCAAATCTACAATATTATTCAAACAAACCCAATAATATTGTTGTGTCATATTTAAATTATAGTGTTTAATACATACAAAATCATTTAGACAACATTTTTTTTAATTATTGAATTTTTGCTTAGATGTGCAAAATAGATGCTCAACTTTAGGCAAACTAGCTACCTTAATCAGCTTCCATGATTATTTAAAATCGCATGCAAAAATGAGAAAAATCGGTCGACTATCTCCCTGTACCTAGTTAATTATTTATGGTCAATATTTGGACTATTTCAATAAGCATATCGAAAGCATCCTTTGATGTTGAAATTAAAATAATCTCCACTTTGACAATTAAAAGCTAGCTTGGCACAAAGAGATAACGACCTATGTTTCTCAATCGAAACTATGAATCATTCTTGGCGTTTTAATGCCTTGAAAGGTAACTGTTATCTTTTGTAAACAAATGGATACAAAATACCGAAGGTGTACAATAAAAAAGGAGATTTTGTTATGACATACACATGCTTCAAGGAGTAACGTCTCATCAGCATAAATAGAATAAAACAATATGGAAGGCCGTAAATAAAAGATAGTCGTCCGAAAGAAAAACTCTAAACCAAACATATAAAAATGGGACGAAGCATCTATTAAATAGGACATCGACCAAGTGCAATATGGGGAAAGAGGCCTCGGTATTTTTAAGGTGGTTTGAAGGTTGAAAATATTTGACAAAGTTTGAAAATATGCTTGAGCTTTAATATATACAGATTGAAAAAAGTATACTTACAATATTTGTATGTATCCGATCCCCTTTAACAATGTTTCAAATGCTGGGTTGGTCAGTTTGTTCCCATACATTTGTCTAGAATGAGAGATAAAAACAGTCATTTCAGATATAATATACTACCAAAGTTTACTGAATGTTCTCTGTCCTAACATAATTTGTTATTCATCTTAAAGTCACTTTGAGTGAATTATATCCTGTGAACTCTAACTATTCGTTTTCTAACAATGAAAGAAACCTCCCGTTAAATGTTGTGCATTTTTTTATTGTACAAACTGTCAGATTTAATAACTGACAAGAATATTATTTTCGATACTTTGTTGTAGGCATACTCAGTAGAACTATAGCCAAATTAATGCTAGAGTCGGAAATGATAACACAACAAATGCATAATGTTAATATTTTATTGAGCTTAATTGGATTAAATAAAAATTAAATGCATGAAAATATCATTTATGTAGTGCATTGAACGCAAAGTACATGTTATACGCATTAAATATGGAATTTGGCTCCACTCAATGAAAACAAAGTAAACAAAATAAATAAAAGCATCAACATCATGAGCAAATGTAACTAAAGACATTTTAGAAGAAAAAAATATTTGCACACTACATTTCAAAAAGTTTAATTTGAATGTTTTATCAAGTAAATTAAAATAGCTATGCTTCTTTTATAAGGACCACGTTCTAACGCAATTGTTTCTTTACAGAGACAAACGTCTATTATATTTTTAAAAATTTACAAGTCTTCAAAATGTCCATATCGTAACTGCAATTTAAAATAATGAAATAAAATACTAAAGAAAATGAAAAACAAGTATGAAGGACAGTTTTTGACCATGAGTCATCATTGAAAGGTCCGTTCATTGTTACTTCAGTATTTTGTTATCTATTTATCAGTGACAGCAAAAACAGTAAGCAGGGAAAAGTTCTTGAATTGGCATTTAGGAATTTAAATCAGACCAGAGCCACCGTTTAATTTGCTGACCATATTTTAATCTTGTCTCATATGGTGTAGAACTTCTCATGAATGCCCAATCAGGAATTAACATTTTGGCTCTGTTTTTTTTTCCCAAACATTTAAACTATTTTCTCGCCTTCTTTATATTATGCCAACATCTCCCGATAGTGGTTGCCAAGTTGTCTTTCAATAAATTCGATGATTGGCCTGTGGTCGTTTATTTTGTAGTACTTTGTCCATATTTGTGCTCGTTTTTATCCTAGAGTATGACGTTCATTTACATCCATCAGACCCGAACCTGAGGTTCTGATCGGAGATCACTAGCGAAATGCTTCGGTTGCGGTAAGTAACCCCAATAGGAAAGACTGACATCAATTTTGCTGAGTAGACGCTTCTTGTAGAATTTTTTTGTCTAAGTTTGCAGACTTCTTGGACATAAGAAACATTGGTAAGGGTGATGCTAGAATTGAAGGCTACGACATGTATGGCACGCGATAGTCACAAAAATGCGATATACCTAGTAATTCGAACGAAAACTAGGGTTTCCGTGTGAAATACCAGGTATACTTCACAGAGACTAGGAGTTTCCAATCAGTATACTTAGTATTTCGCCGAAAACGATAGTGTCCGATCGAAATTGAACGATCGGTATCAGAAATTCGAGTTTATACCGAAAACGCTATTCATAGTTTTAGCCAACGAGAAACTAGAAACGGAAACTGCTATTAATATCTAATGTTCATCCAATCAGAAACGGAAACCGATATTCAGAATTCAATGAAACCAATCATAATCGTTTATTCTGTTAACGCTTATAATTTTCTCTTTTTTATTCAATTTTCGTAATTTTCAGACTGCACAGAACTCTTAAAAACTGCTTTGGTTTTTTAGGGTCGCCGTGTTGTTGATGGTCAGGAAGTCATAAAAGTTTGCTCAGCAGTGGTTACATTGGCCATCCAACTGCTCATTTGCTGTTTCAGATCGAGATGACATGATATTGCGGCGACGAATCAAAGGGGGGATGAAAGAAAGATTATATGAAGTGGAAGGCGGATCGCACGTCTTTAACTCTCTTTCCCAAAAAACCTGAAGTATCTGTCACTACATTTTCCGATCCATTAAAAGACCTAAATTGGTGTGGAAGGCTAGATTAGGGTACGATGTTAATACCACCAAAACATCAGCCGGTTCTAGTGATTCAGGGTATTACTGTGACATAATTAACTTTTCTTCAAGGACATGAATTCTTATTTTCTCTTGCCGTTCTTGGCATACCATTCCTTGGTAATTGGTTCCTGTACTCGAGTCCCTTCTTCAAATTGCCGATCCCTTGTTCAAATCAGTGCTTATCTTGGGGTAGAAACGTTTCTGTCTTTGGGTCGCCGTTTTGGTTGATTTATGCACTTCGGTGCTGACCCGAAACCCGACTTTATTAAAACTTGCAATATCTGATTTTTACAAAATTTTGTTTAAAACTAAGGAGTTTCTCCCTCATGCATAGCTCTGTCCTTAGCTGACTTTTGGCTTTTCTATTTAAATCATTTTAGTTATTCGTTCTCTGTAAGTTTTTACACGTTTTTCCATTAATAGACTTCCATAATGTTTGGTTTTATCTGCACTGATGAAACATAAAATGTCAAAATGCGTATATGCAGAAAATAAATTAACAGTTACTTCGGTATTTTGTTATTTATACATTTTTTGATTCACAAATGTCAGGTCTATCATGAGGTATTGCACTCTTATTCTAACTACTAGCCGACTTCGCAAGACATCAGTTAGTTCCTGATTCATGCACTGCTCCGTCAGAGCGTATGAGTCTTGAGATCTTGAAGTCCTGTGATGAGGTTGTCATTCATTTCTAGGTCTTACAGCAAAGATTTGGCGGTAGCCCGTCCTCTTCATCAAGAATAATCCATTTATTTAATTCTGGAACATTACGTTGTCGAAAGACCTACCTTCCGCCAGTAGCTTTGATACAGGGCCACGAAACTGATTTTCTTCTTGACGATGGCAAGCCATAGGAGTCAAATATATTGTTCGG
>MJUU01000111.1:0-19120 GCA_002080025.1 Modiolus philippinarum | reverse complement strand
CACCGGACAAACAAACATTAAACATGCACACTTGTTTTAAAGTACAGTTTTCGTGCTTAGCCATCCTGGACAAAGTAGTGGCCTACACAATATTTGTGATATTCTGCAGTAAGTTAGCATATTTTCGATTTTTTAATACTTTCCTACTCAATGACAAGACAGTTCAAGTTAGTACAGTTGTTTATTTTTTTTACTTAAAACAAGTAGCACTTTAAAGAATGGTAAGTGCTATTGGGGATTGTGGTTTGAATTATGTTGCCGGCTTAACGTCTGCTAAAGATTAAACTATCATTACGTTTAATTAAAAATGCTTTATTTTTTGGTTGTTTTTCACAAGCAGGGAACCATTCTGTCCCCTTGAGATTTTTCAAAAAGTTACCTCCCTTTTGGGTTTCGCTAAATTCATTCTGTTGATCGCAGAACTGGCAAATGGTCTATTGTCCAGCTCTTTTTAAGTTCAGCGAAGAGCTTTTTTGAATGATTCTTTACAGCATCTATTAGAGCTTTTTCTTGAGCAGCTATCTCTCGTTTTGCCTTGCAATAGCTTTTACTTTCCAAGAATTTCACTTGCCGTAGTTTTGCTTGCCTTATTGATAGAGATTCTAATCCTTCATTCATGTTTTCTTGTTCAGTTTTAATTTTATCCACTTTATTGTGGTATTCGTCACTGATTTCAAAAAAGTTGTGTTTATTATGAGTCTTGGCTATGCAAGTCTGACACACGAGTTGGTCACATGACTTGCAGAATAAACAACAGTTTTTCATATGATGTTCACCACACTTCATCTTTGTGAAGTCTAATACTTGGTCAGACTTGTGTTGATCGATATCCTTGATATCGATGATAGTGTGGTTCTCGGCAGATGGGAATTTTGGATGAACTTTATCTCGACAATTTCGGCACATCATGTATCTACAGTCTAAACACTTCCACTTCAATTTGTGCTCATTTTCGCAAAGCTGGCAGACTAAAGCAATCTGTCCTTCTACGATAGAGGAAGATGAAGCAGTCACCATTTTGGACTCCCTTCTTGTTAGGATATTTTTTCGTGCTGTCAAAAAAATATAAGCAATTTATTAAGTTTTGTTTCAGAGTTTTTATTGGTAGATGGATAGTGTTAATTTCACCATAGCTTTTTGTTAAACTTCAATAAAAGTTTCACACGATTTTTCCTTTGAAATCAATAAATGATTGACACCGGATATGCTTTACCTGTCAGGTCCTTTGCTTCCATCTTGAAATTGATTCACAGTAGCACCAACCATAACGAAGTGTAAATAACAAAATACCCAAGTTACTGTTAATTTATCTTCTGCATTTCGACAACTTATGTCTCATCAGTGCAGACCAAACTCAAAACATTTGGAAGTCAATTAACCGAAAACTTGTAAAAGCTGATAAACAACCAAACGGATCTAAAGAGAAAAACAAAATTCAGCTACAGACAGAGCTATGCATGATATAGATACTCCTTGGGTAATAATTAGATATTGGAAGTTTCAATGAAGTCGGTTCTCGGGTCAGCACCGAAGTACTGACTACTGGGTTGGTGAATACCCTCGGGGACTGACAGTCAACCAGCAGTGACAATCTCAAACTGTTTGTAATAATTGCTTGACTATATAGAGACGTACAAAAAGTATTCGGTCACTCTCTTTTTTCCTTATATATTCTATGTTTAACCACATTTATTCATAATATTATAATGAAGCCATTTCTTATCCGATTTTGTTAAAATTTGCACACAATTAAATAGAGAAATTAATAATAATAATAATAGGAGTTTCCGCCGTGACGTCACAAGCTTGAAAAATTACCTTTGGTTGGCAAGAAATCACAGTCACTGATTAGGGTCATAAAAATGTCATTTTCAATTACTAGTAACTGGTGAGAATTCGTTATTAAAGATAAATTGATAATTCCTTTTGATCTTAATTATGGAATGTTTACACTTTTACAGGATGTAAAAATTTCCAGCTTTTTATTTTTAATATATATAAAATTAGCGTATTTTGTAAACCATATAATTTTTTCGAAACTTTCACATTTATGAAATTCACATGAAAAAATATTTGTCTATTTTTATGAAAAAGTAAATCGGTAGAAAAAATATGAATATCTCAATGTTTATCATGCATTTTACAGATCCAAAATCGTGTACATAATGAAAAAGTTATCAAAAATTAGAAATTCTATCCAAATGCTATATATTGACAATTCTTTGGCTTTGCCAACCAAAAATGGTAATTTGCATATGTAAATTAGATTTTGTGACGTCACTAATTGGATTCGCGGAAACTCCTATAATAATCTTTATTGCAAAATTACACCCTAGGGGTTAAAGCAATACAAAACAACAAAAAACATATATACAACAAACAATGAACAATAAATAAATTTTCATTGTTTATCTGGATATAAATTTTTTTGTTTGACATGTTTGAGCACGAATAATTTAAACACAAAATAAAAATATGACGTTTTATTTTGACTTGCATTTTTGAGGATTTTCCACAACAAAAAGTTTAATTTCTGTTTAATTAATTTGAAGCTTTAATACTACAACTTAGAAAATTAATTTAAAGTTATCCATTCAAACTGTACATAAAAAGGGAGTCATATATTTTTGTATATTTTATTTTGTTTGGTACTTTGTATGCTTTCAACCCTAAGGGGTATAATTATGCATTTCTTAATAAAATCAACTTTAAAAAGCTTATTACCACCGGAAACGCTAACAATTTGTCTCCCTCACGCTATAATTGGTGATTTTGCACATCATATCTTGAAAACTCTCGCCAGAATGGATTTAAAGTTTGAATAATTGTATCACATACTTAGATAAAATTTGATTAAACGTCTGTAATTTGAAACCATTGGGCCACTGCTGGTGCACCAAAGGTTCCCGAGGGTATTCACCAGCCCAATAGTCAGACTTGTCCGGCACGAAAATTTGTGTGTCAAAGAAATTTACTGTTTCAAGATTCATCCCCTTAAATGTACTGAGGCTTCATTCCGTGTATGGCATTCGGTGGATATCCTTGGTATTTGATTTGGCCTCCTATTTCGATATTTTTTTTTTGAAATTAGTATACTTTTTCCGAGTACTTTTGGATTATGGCTTTCCATGTAGTTTGTAATTTGTTCGAAAGTTTAATTCAGCCTATTTTAACATACAATGCTGAAATTTATTTTATGGATAAAATAACTTTTTAGAGCTATATCTCGTGCCGTTAAAAACCATAGAGATGTTGATACTTTAGCATTTGTTGATAAGTCGCCTATTGAAAAGCTTCATTTGGACTTTATCAAAAATGTTTGTTTAAGGAACTTACTTAATTGTTAGAGCAGAACTTAATTATCTGCCTATTGAAAACTATATAAAAATCCAGTCTTTAAATTATTTTTCAAGATTAAATAATAGAAATATAAACCCTTTTCTTAAATAAGCTGTTGCATGAACATGGTACCTACTCATGGTATACATATGCACAAAGTGTTACAGAAGAAATTAATTTTGATAAAAATTGTCTGGTTAAATGTAATTCACACAAACAATTGCTTAGATTGAAATCTGAAATTCGAAATTCTGTAACTGAATATAATAAAAACCTGAAAAGTGACAAAATTGCTAAATTAAATGAACAAAATAACAATTTTCTGTATAAAGCGCTAAAAATAAAATAACAGATTATTTATCTCATCCAAATAAGGAAAATAGAAAACTTATAACAAAATTTAGAGTTAGTGGCCATTAGTTGTTAATAGAAACTGGTAGATACTATAAGATACCAAGAGAGGAAAGACTATGTAAAACATGTAAAGTCTTGGACAATGAGGAACATTTCTTCTTTAATTGTGCAATTAATCAATCAATCTTGTAGAAAGCAACTTTTAGAATATTATATGAAAACTCAGCTAAATTTTAATTCTCTGAATCAGTTAAAAAAGTTGACTCGTCAACCTCTGAACAAATTAAAACAGCCATTTCTTTTTTGCAACAGTCATTTGAACTGAGGAGAGGAGACAAATAACTGTTTTATATTGTAAACATTAATTCTTTTATGTTATGTTCTATGTGATGCACTACAACTCGAATGGGTTATAAGTATTTGAATAAAGATATTAATATTTCTAATGCTGCTGATGAGAGGTTACTCCTTGAAATACAGGTACAGCATAACAAAATTTACTGTTTATTTTGAAACTTCGGTATTTTAGTATTTTGTTCCAAAAAAATCAAAATGTAAAAAATGCAAAAATGGAAACACCTACAACAGCTGAAAATTATAAATATATGCCACAATCTGCCAGGAAACTACACAGAAAGAAAACACTTATAAGACAAAAGACGAACGTAGACAATGATATGAACTCGGGACAGCCTTATTTGGTACCGGCACTAGCAAAGGCCAGCGGTAGGGATAAACCGGTCTATGGGTACCCAAACCTCCCCTTTATCTGTCCCGTTTTCCTATAGTATAAAAACATACGAATAAAACCAAATACAGGTGGACTACTAACTCCGTGACCACAAAGGAGAGAAAAAGACAAAATGTAATTTTGAAAGATAGGTTAAGGGGTGCTCGCCCCTAAATCGTCGGCTAGCTCAAGGAGCCTTAGCATATCATTTAATTATAAGTATATTAAGTATCTAAGTATATTATTGAATTTAAATAAAAACTAATTAATCTGGTAAATATGACATAGTTATCAACTAGTTCCGGTAATTATTACTTGCTTTTCCTTCCCTATTCGGAAGTTCATATATTTCCGGTACTACCCTGTACATATTACTGTCATATTAAAAGCAATTACGATATTGCAGAATAGTCTAAAGGTGGATCACAGCAAAAAAGGTGTTCTTAGGTTTGCACTATTGCCAAGATTGCGGACAGTATCTTCTCCTCTGAAACTGCATAGCCAATTTGAACCACAGTAATCTTTTAGAGGTCCCTTGCAAAAAGGGGCTGTTTTTTTTTTCAAATTCACACCTTATCCAAGATAGCCGCCAGCAGGGATATTGATAAACATTGGATCTTATTGGAAAACGCATTCAGAAATTCCCCTGTCTAGACTGGCTAACTGAAAAAAAAACTTTGCCAAAGTTATCTTTGAGTGGTCCCTTGTAAAAAGGCTTGCTTTATTTTTTCAGATTCATATCTTATCCAAAACGGCAGCAAGCATTGGACCCTTTTGGTAAACACATTCAGAAATTTTCCTCTTGAAAATACTTGGCCAATTTGATACAAAGTTGGCCACAATATGAAAAAAGAAAAGAAATGGGGTAAGTGTCAAGGAAACAACATCTCATCTCCAGGTTAAAACGACCCAAAACATATAGTCTTTTGATGTTACCCTAAAAAAGATGTTTTCGTGCAAGTTTGAACCATAGCTTAAAGAAAGACCCTTTAACATGAGATATCCTGATTTGTACTAGGAGTATTCTTGCCAATACTGACTTCAATCAACGGAAATGGTATTAGATAGGTATATTTAGAAATAAAGAAATATGCCCTCTTTTCCTTCAGCATACCAATTTTGCGAAGGCATTAAATATTCTCCACTTTTATATACACTATAATAACAAAAATCAATTAAAATGCATTTTACACTTTTAGATAAAAGTTGCAGCCACTGAACTTGCCACATGGAGGCAATTCGACATATTTTGATAATTTTGTAGGATTTCGATAAAATTCGATGTAAAACACCTCCCTCCAAAACCAAACTAAACTAATTGCAAACGTAAAATATGTAACCTATACAATAAAAAGCACTAAAATACATGCCAAATTTAAAAAAAAAGTAATAATAATAATAATAATAATAAAAGGAAGAAGAATTACTTGCAATATAAGTGTTGTTAGTTGTCGAGCTCCTGCATGTCACTGATGATGGTTATGTTACATTAAAGGAAGTGAAACGGAAATGTAGCAGATTGGATACAACTCGTCAGTGTACATTTTAACTATTTATTTTGAGATACAACTTTGGATGGAAATTTTAATATACTCTTATTATACTTAAGGAGGCTCACTCCTAATGTTATTTATATCAAGGATTTCTTGAAACCAAATTTAAAATGATTAAGCGTTGTAGACTAAATGAAATGGTAAAAAGAAATATATAGCTCTGTGTGCTTTTAACGGAGATACAGACATTAAAAAATTTGGCAGGAAATGGATTTCTCTGGATTTTCCCTTAGTTTAACATGAGTACTATTTTTTGTTTAAAAGCTAGGAAGTTATATCAAGGATTCTATGGAAACTTGTCAGGTGGCTTATTTTGACCTATGGATGATATTCATAAAATAAAAAGTGAGGGTCCGTGTGCAAAATTTTGTAAGGCATTGAACTGGAGAAAATCATAGAAGTTCCGAAATTCGACACAGATTCAAAAAAATGTGATGAGTGGGCCACCTTAAAATGTTTCAAATCATTACAACTTCTTCACTACAACTATACTGAATATTGAAAGAATCGCATCTCTTTTCCGTGCTGCGATTCCTCTTATTTTTTTTTTTAATTTCAAAAGTTGGTGAAATCTTGTAGAAAATGGAATTCCTATTTCTTCTGGGAGAAATGAGAAATCGTGATTTCATTGAAGTTCAAATAATTAGTTTCGTCTTTTTATTTGTTTGAATTGTAAAACAAATCGATTGTTTGTCTGAATATCAAAATATCAAAGTTACTTTTAAGGATGGTCACTACTCAAGTTTAGAATGTCAAGGATTTGAAATCCGTGTGCTTATTTATTAGAATATCGATCATACATCATTTTAAGCAAAAAATATCGATATGTCAGTCTGCTCGTTTTTGAGATTGAAATGCCTGAAAATTTGCCGGGAAACCGAACTCCTTTAGGTTTTTCATTAACTTTGTATTAGGCAATCGACCTTTGAAATACAATGAAGATATATCAAGAATCTCATCAATTTTTGTCATAAGTTTATTCAAGATGTATACAAACATATTTTGGAAAGAAACTTGGGGGTCAGTGTGCAAGATTTTTCTAATGCTTCATGATGGATAAAATATGAGAATTCCGAAAGTCAGAGACAGTTTAAAAAACCCGAGAAGTCACCATCCTTAATTTACTTTCTACTTTCTGGCCATTGCGACAACTTATGTCTCTTCAAAGCAGATAACATTATAACATTGGAAATCCAGAAATCGAAAAATCAAAGCGAATTAAAACATTACACTTTAGATATCTTAAGCTGATGCAGAACAAATTACCAAATATGATCTAAATGGAAAGCCAAAATCAGCTAAGGACATATAGCTTTGCATGGGGGAGATATTTCTTAGTTTTGAACAAAATTTAAAATTTAGATATTGTAAGTTTCGAAATGAAATCGGTTTTCGGACCAGCCCAGAAGTACTGGCTACGGGGTTGGTTAATACCGTCGGGGACTAACAGTCTACAAGTAATGGCTTCGACCCAGTGGTACTAAATAACTTAATAACGAAGTTAATGTTAAAGATTCTCATTTTAAGAAGACAGCAATATTTCTTGTTCAATTGGTTAGAAAACATGAATCAAAGAATTGCTCTCTTCGGAAAGGGCTTGTTCGAAAATTGTACGGCCTTGAGTACCAAAACAGTTATTCGTGTCTATGACTTACGATCAAAATCATATTGATTTCAAATCTCGCTGCTTTTCGGCATATTTGCGCCATCTTGGTAGGAAGTGATTTTTGACAAATTGAAATTGAGAATTCAGAAATGTTTTATTTTTTAAAGAGTTTTGTCTTCGTGATAACAGAAATAGATTGTAAAATAAAAATCAATGTTTTCCATATTTCATATTATAACACTGTCCCAAAAGCTGTTTGGCCAGGGATTTGTTCAGCCTTTGTTACTTTCATCCCTTCAGAAATTCTATGGCCGTCACACTGACATAATTGTTGACAGATATGAAGTGTCTGTTTCCCAAATGAAACCGGACATTTTCAGCTAGATTTCACTTCTTCACGGATTTGACACAACCTGTTTTGACTCAACCCTGGATTGACTAACTGATAGCGTGACGGGTGTCGCTAGCGGAGCAGGGCATGCTTACCCTTCCAGAGTACCTGATGTCACTCCCTGTTTTCATGGGAGTTCATACTATGCGTGCCTTAGTTCTTAATGTCGTCTTTTTATTTCCGTGCATTGTAGCTCTTTCACATCCTTGTTTTGTCTTTGTTTTTCTCTGTTGCTGTTTTTGCCATGTCTTTGGACTTCGATTTATGTGGTCGTCGCTTCCCTTGTTTCTTTGGTATTCTACTGCCGTTGTTAGATTTGTTTAGAACTTCCTAACATAAGAGATGCGCCTGAAATATCTACGAGACAAAAATTAAGAGTGTCGTAAGATAATCTTAAATCCATCCCAAACTTGGTAAAAAATTATGACTTAGGACGCACTTCAGGATACTGTCGAGAACACCACCCCCAGAATTCTAATTTGTCTCGGTACTAGAAGGATTCTAGATCTTACTGGATTCCAATTTGTATTGTAAAATGTATATCTATACAATACTAAGCACTGAAATATATGCCAATTTAAAAAAAAAAAATACTCGCCACTAAGTGTTGTTAGTTGTCGATCTCCTGTATGTCACTGATGGTGGTTATATCACATTAAAGGAAGTGGAACGCTCATTTATTAAATGTTTGTTGACATTCCCGCATACATGACAAATGAATACAACATTTCAGATTTCTCCGAAGTTCATTGTTAAATCGATATATATGTCAAATCTGGAGGATTCATCTGCACCTATGCCATTTAATTCAGTGTTCTAAGTGATACATTAGTTGTCTTAAAACACTGTTTAGAAAAACAAGGAGCGATGAATTCCACTCAAACCGGTGCTTTTGGCCGTCTTGAAATTACTATGAATTAGATGAGCAAAGCTCATTGTTGGAGGCCTCATTATGACTTCAACATGAATAAAAACAATGAAAGCGTTGTTCCATTGCTTCGTTTAATCATGTATTTGTCGAGACTTTGTCTCGTGTGCATTTACTGCATAGCCTTTCATTATTTAACCGTTCAAAGCATACAATTTTTAAAAAAATTTACAAGGATCGGGATTTAATTTTAACAAAATATGTAGGGCACTTTCTTGATTTGCTAATTTTAATGACAGAAAATCTGGTTGAGACTTCCTCTCGTCCTATCAAAAGATAAGACAATGGGGGGTATTTTACTGTACAAGAAAATTGTAAAATGCTTAAGAATAAATCAAATGTCATTTCAACACCAAATGTGGTTGAATCAATAATCAGGAAATTTTTTGAAACATCATTTTAACATGCACATGGTCCGATTTTTTTCCGAATTTCTTATCTTGAAAGCTATTCGTATTCTAATCATTAATTAAATGAAATCTTTTAGCAGCAAAAAGATATAGGCTAAATCAATCCATACCGTCCTGGATAAATGCTGCTTTTTTCTAATATCATGAAGATATTATTATAAACAAAATCTGTAAAACAAATACAAACTCTGATTTTACAATAATCTGAAAATTATATGTTTAAGATATCTCATAAGATTGTTGCCATACTGATAAAAAGAAACAAACTAATAATTAAAAGAGGCTGGTCTTGATGAGATAAGTCTGTTTTTTTTTTTGGATAGATACTTCATCGCATTCTCAAATTTACACATTCAGGCATGGCATGTTTTAAATTGCTTACTGAATAAAGAATGCAGATCAGCCTTACAATGTAACTTCTGTGGAAAGTGAAATATCATGCGATGCACTTGTCACAAATAAAACATCTCACCAAGTTGATAATTATCTGCAGAAAATATGGGTCTGCATGACGTGTGTTACCAAAATAATTCAATCCAAAATACAAAATATCTCTGTTGAGCATGTCGGTTGGGAGGGGGTAATTAAAACTTCTTTTCAGTAATCAAATTTTCAAAGTGGCATCTGAGTAAATAGTAGAACTGGTTTTCCCCTCTTTTCAGATGTTACATTTCAAACTATCATATCGCCTCTAATTTACAACAAATTGTATGCAAAATCTATTAGGTTTACGTGCTTTTTTGTGTTTTAAGTGAAACTAGAGGCTCAGAGACTGAGCCTGTATCGCTCACCTGGCAAAATGCTTCTACGCCATACATGACTAAAAAAGATGTTTCCTTACGAATGGGGTCAAATGTTTAGCTATGTTCTTCATTAGCACCCATGTTTTTTGTCTGATCCTATTGAAATGAATAATTTTTGCAAATGACCTTCTATACATTTCAGAGATGATGATTATAAGGATGGTTATCTCATTCCTGGCTCTAATGTTAAACTATGTTCTGCACTGGAGGCCATCTTTTTTGTCAGATCCAAGTACCTTCCATACATCCTTACTGTAAAGATTGGTTGAATTTGCTCCAGTAGCGTCAGGAGATAGCAAATAGATGCTTTTCCCTTTGGGTCCCATGTTAGACTATGTTCTACGCTGGCAGCCATGTTTTAACGGAATCGGAAAAAATTCGGCAATTTCCATAAAAGACCTTCCATACATCATTCCTGTAGAGTTTGGTTCAATTTGGTTCAGTAGCTTCAGAGGAGATAGCAAATATATGCGTTTCCCATAGGGTCACATGTCAAACTATGTTCTGCGCTGGCAGCCATGTTTTTTCACGGATCGAAAAAAAATCGGCAAACTAAGAAAAGGACCTTCCATACATCATTCCTGTAAAGTTTGGTTCAATTTGCTTCAGTAGCTTCAGTGGAATAAGCAAATATATGCTTTTCCAATAAGGTCCCATGTTAAACTATGTTCTGCTCTGGCGGCCATGTTTTTGCACGGATAAAAAAAATTTCGACAAACTAAGTAAAAGACCTTCCATACATCATTTCTGTAAAGTTTGGTTCCATTTGCTTCAGTAACTTCAGAGGAGATAGCAAATATTTGCTTTTCCCACAGAGTCCCATGTTAAACTATGTTCTGCGCTGGCGGCCATGTTTTTTCACGGATCGAAAAAAATTCGGCAAACTAAGTAAAGGACCTTCCATACATCATTCCTGTAAAGTTTGGTTCAATTTGCTTCAGTAGCTTCAGAGGAGATAGCAAATATATGCTTTTTCCCATAGGGTCCAATGTTAAATCTAAGTTCAGCGCTGGCGGCCATGTTTTTAGGCGGATCGGAAAAATTTCGGCAAACTAAGTAAAGGACCTTCCATACATCATTCCTGTAAAGTTTCGTTGAAATTGGTTTAGTGGTTTCAGAGGAGATAGCCAAAATGTGAAAAGTTTACGGACGGACGGACGGACGACGGACGCCAAGTGATGTCAAAAGCTCACTTGGCCTTTAGGCCAGGTGAGCTAAAAATATATAATTTTTCGCTGTAAGTAAGGCAAAATTTTGTATATATAAAATGCAGAAAATACAAATAATGCAAAAATAACTAATTCAAAATGGCACATAATACTGTCTATCAATCTTAAAATGTTATGTTTTCCTTGTTTCTTCTAACAGAATCTTACCAAACAATATATCCATTGTGATTCTGAATCAAACTTAAAATTTAGTAAGACCAAGAATCCTCCTATTACAACGGTAGTCGATTACCGAGGGAACAAATAACAAAATACCGAGAGATTACTGTGAATTTAGGTTCTGCATATGCGCATTTCGACAACTTCTGTCTCATCAGTACAGATTAAATCAAAACATTTGGAAATCCATGAACCGAAATGTGTGTAAAAGCTGATTGAGAACAAATTACCAATAGGGTCTAAATAGGAAAGCCAAAATTAGCTAAGGACAGAGCTATGCAAGAAGGAGATACTCCTTAGGTTTGAACAAAATTTTCTTAAATTTAGATATTGCAAATTTTCAAATCAAATCGGTTTTCGGGCCAGCACAGAAGTACTGGCTACTGCGTTGGTGAATACCCTCGGGGACTAACAGTCCACCAGCAGTGACATCAGCCCAGTGGTAACAAATAACAAAATACCGAGAGATTACTGTGAATTTAGGTTCTGCATATGCGCATTTCGACAACTTATGACTCATCACTGCAGATTAAATCAAAACATTTGGAAATCCATGAACCGGAATGTGTGTAAAAGCTGATTGAGAACAAATTACCAATAGGGTCTAAATAGGAAAGCAAAATTAGCTAAGGACAGAGCTATGCAAAAGGAAGATACTCCTTAGGTTTGAACAAAATTTTCTTAAATTTAGATATTGCAAATTTTCAAATTAAATCGGTTTTCGGGCCAGCACAGAAGTACTGGCTACTGGGTTGGTGAATAGCCTCGGGGACTAACAGTCCACCAGCAGTGGCATCGGCCCAGTGGTAACAAATAACAAAATACCGAGAGATTACTGTGAATTTATGTTCTGCATATGCGCATTTCGACAACCTATGTCTCATCAGTGCAGATTAAATCAAAACATTTGGAAATCCATTATAATTGCAAAAATCAAAGTCCAGAGACATTGGATAAACGAGAAAAACAAAGACACAACAAGGGGGTGGTAAAGGGGGGGGGGGGTCCTCAACACGAAAGAACGTGCTTAAAAATTGCCGAAAACGAATCACGAGTGATAAAAATGGCTATTCACAAAACACGGAAAATTGATGTTCGTAGTTCACCGAAAACTTGATCCTATCTGAAGTTTTTTTTTTACCTGAAAGCTCTTAAAATCAATGAAAATCTATGAAATTTTGCTCTGTGATACTTTCCGGGTCCTTTACAATTCTAATTGTAACAAGTCCCGATTTTTACAGGAAAATGAACACGCACTAAGTATAAAATATCCAAAACGAATCACGAGCTCAAAATATGGACAAAAACGAGGCACGTGGAATGATGCCGACACGCAAACACGAGGATTAAAAACACAAAACACGAAAACACGAATTTATATAACGCCAAAAACGTTGCACGAAAATAACCCTTTACTACCCTCAACAAGGACACGAGACAATCGCAAGGCGCGGAAATAAAAAAGACCACATTTAGAACTAAGGCACTGATTGTGTGGACTTCCATGATATCTCATAGAGACATAAGTTGTCGAGATGCGCATATGCAAATCCTACATTAATAGTAACTTCGGCATTTTGTTATTCTCATAGTAGAAATTGGAATTCCACTTTGTACTAGGATTCTGGATCTTACTAGATTCCAATATGCACCGTTAAATGCATACCTGTACAATGCTAGGCACCAAAATATATGCCAAATTCATAAATGATAATAATGATAATAACTGGATTTGCAATTGCAAGCAATAGCCCTCCCCATTCGATAGTTTCACCTTATTTGCACGTATTTACAGCGTCAAAATCTATCTAGAAATCAATTTTCGTTGAATTCCGACAATGTTCAAAGTTTGACGTATTTCGGTGGCCATTTTGAAATTTTTAATCCCACAACATATAACATCAGATGGTGATTGAACCTTGTGCCAAGTTTAAAATCATATCATTCGGCCATTTCAAAATAATCACTCGGACAAAAATTATTGGAAGAAGAAGAAGAACAAGAATAATTAGAACTAGATTTGCAATTGCAAGCAATAGCCGATGTCACCACAGACTCCCCATTCGATGATTCCACCTTGTTCGCAACCTCCAAATCTACCTAGAAATCAATTTTCGTTGAAATCGGACAAAGTCGAACTTTTTACGCATTTCGGCAGCCATCTTGCAAATGGCGGCCATTTTGAAAATTTTTGTCGCATGGATTCCTTCCTCTCATCTTACTTAACCTTTATGCAAAATATGAACTAATTCCTCTGAGCAGTTCCTGAGATATAGAATCCCGTATTTTTCAACGTAAAGTGGCGGCCATCTTGGAATTGGCGGCCATTTTGAAAATTTTAAACGCACAGCATATAACTTCAGATGGTGTTCCAACTTTATGTAAAGTTTGAAATCAATTCATCCAGCCATTTAAAAATAATCGCTCGGACAAGAATTATTGGAAGAAGAGAAAGAAGAATAATAATCAGAAGAAACGTAGAATAACAACATGTCACCCCGACTACGTCTGGGGTGACATAATAAACGTAGAATACTAACGTGTCACCCCGACAAAGTCTGGGGTGACATAATAATAATAATATAATTACTTGCCATGTAAGTTTTGTTAGTTGTCGAGCTCCTGCATGTCACTGGTGGTGGTTATGTTTCATTAAAGGAAGTTGAACGGAAAAGTAACAGTCTGGATAATCACACTCGTCAGGGTACATTTTAACTCAATTGTTTACTTTGAACCACAACTTTAAGATACAAAATTTTAAAATTCTCTTATTATACTAAAAATGTTTCAAATGATTACAACTTTCTTTTAGTACAACTATACTAAATAATGAATCGCATCTCTTTTCCCTGCTGCGATTCCTCTTATTTTTTTTATAATTTCAAAGGTCGATAACCGTCAGATCAAGAATCTTCCTAGTACAAACTGGAATTCCTATTACTTCTAGGAGAAATGAGATATCATGATATCATTGAAGTTCAAATAATTAGTGTCTTAGTTCTGATTGTCGTCTTTTTATTTGTTTGAATTTCAATGGTTTATTACAAACAAATCAATTGTTTGAATAATAAAATATCGAAGCTACTATTAATTTACTTTCTGCATATGGCTATTTCGACTACTTATGTCTCATCAGTGCAGACAACATCAAAACATTGGAAGTCCAGCAATAACAAAATCAAGCGAATTTACACATTACACTTTAAATATGTTTAGCTTGATACAGAACAAATAACCAAATATGATCTAAATGGAAAGCCAAAATCAGCTTAGGACATAGCTTTGCATGAGGGATATACTCCTTAATTTTCAACAAAATTTAAACATTTAGATATTATAAGTTTCGAAATGAAATCGGTTTTCGACTAACTGTCCACCAGCAGTGTCATTGACCCAATAGTAATAAATTACTAAATACAGACAGAAATTATCGTTAAAGATTCTCTTTCTTATTTAATTTGTTTGAAAACGTGAATCAAAGAATTACTCTCCTTATAAAGGGCTTTGTTCGAAAGTTGTATGGCCTTCATGTCTTCGTGTCCATGACTTAGAATCAGAATGCACATAAATTTCAATTCTCTCTGCTTTTTTTTGGTTTTTTTGCGCTTTCTGGGAAGGGACATGACTTTTGAGAAATTGAAATTGAGATTTCAGAAATGTTTCTTAAGAGTTTTCTGAACAGAAACGAATTGTAAAAAAGTTCAACGTTTTCCATATTCCATATTTAGATATGTCTGGGACTAATATATTAGTCCAAGGATATGTTTAAGACATTCAAAAGTAAGATGCTTCTGTAATATCTTCGAGACAGTAATTAAGAGTGTAGTAACATAATGTTAAATCCAAAACTTGGTCAAAAGATTTGTCTTTAGACTAATTTCAGGATGCTTCCGAGAACACCACCCCAGAATTGTAATTTGTCTCGGTAGAAATTAGCATTCCACTTTTTACTAGGGGAATTCCAGGTCTTTTTAATTTTCCAATGTGTACTTTATACAATACTAAGCACTGAAATATATGCCAAATAAAATAGAATATATTACTTGTCATTTAATTTGTGTTAGCTGTCGACCTCCTGCATCTCACTGATGGTGGACTTGTCACATTAAAAGGAAGTGAAACGGAAAAGTTACAGTCTGGATAATCACACATATCAGTATAAATCTGATTAAATAACAATTCATTCCAAACACAACTTTCAGAGATTTTTTTTTAAAGAATACTCATATTTTTTTTAGGATTACTTTGCCAGGTAAAAAAAAGAAGAATACTCATATTATACAAAAAATGCTTCATCAATGCCCGTTAATTCTGTTTGTTGACAACCCCTCATTCATGACAAAAGGGATACATGGATGAGGCATTGCTCGAAATTTAGCAATGAATTCCGAACAAACCGGTGCCTTGGGGCATCTTCAAAGTACAATGAAGTAATAGCAAAGCTCATTGTTGAAGGCCTAATGGCGACTTCAAGATGGAGAACAACAATAAAAGCGTTGTTTTGATGCTTGGTTTAATCATGTTTTTGTAGAGACTTTGTCTCGTGTGCATTTACTCCATACCCTTTCATTGTTAATTCAAAGGATAACAACTCTTTTATTCAACCTATACTTAACATCAGAGGAAGGCACAACTTATCCATGCTGCTTAGCTTCCTAAATAGTTAAATTATATCGATTCTTCACATTTATATTTTGAATTTCAAAAGTCGATGACCAAAAAAAAAATCGATTTTTGTTTTGTCTGAAAGATTCTCATTATTAAAACGACGGCAATATTTTTACTGAATTTGTGAGAAAACAAAATTCAAGAAATTGTTCTCCTTAGAATGGGAAATTAAATTCACATGAATTACAAAAACAAAGTCAAAAGATGTTCGAGAGTTCTATGGTCTTCAGTAACGAAAAAAAGGTTATTTGTCAATTTGTGTCCATGACTTACAATCAGGAGCACAAAAAATTCAATTCTGCTTGTTTTTTCGGCATTTTTACATTTTCTGGGGATTTTGTATAAATTGGAATTGAAAATTCAGATATGTTTTTTGTAGCATTTTAACTTAGTGATAGTGAAGTCAAAATCATTTCCTTTATCATAAATTTTATTTTTATTTTACCGGTATCAAAGTTGATAGTTAAATCCTGAAAAAATCAAAATTTAGAAACACAGTTTCAGATCTTGTCGACATTATGTAAATTATCAGGAATGTCAATAGCAAGGATATCATCAAGATACCTGTTGTCTTTGAAAATTGAAAAAAAATAACAGCTTTGCATGATTTCTTTTTTTAGCTTTTGCATGAAGTAAACAGAAATATCAGAGGTGTACAGTTTTTACCCATTAGAATTCCAATGACTTGTTGATAAACAATATCTAAAAAACGAACAAAAATGTTGTCCAGCAAGATTCATTGCACTAATCATATCAGATGGCCAGGAACAATGAATGCTTTAAATAGCATTACAGTAGAATCCTTGTTTCTTTTGTTATAACAAATGAACTGAAGGCCAGAAAAAACAAGAGCTGTCGCCAAATGGCATCCAATTATATCCCTGATTATTGTACCCTTATCATATATGGTAAGAGCAAATTCAAGTGTGTGTGAACTCAATAACGAAGTAAACATAGTACAAGTGCGGAGACAATACAAGTATGGAAACAATGATATAATCCTCATCAGACCAAATATCATTATTGCATACACAAGCTGAGAAAGCCTGGACAATAAATTTCAATATATGGCTACAATGGAAAAAAATCTAATTTACTTCATTTAAAACAGGTCTGCATCCGGTTAAGGTTCCATAATTAGTCTCTTTCCTGGTCTCAAGTAACAATAATTATCTTTATTAGGATTACTTTGCCAGGTAATTGTGGCCAGTGCCTTCTTTAAGGGTGTAGTCATTTTCAAATCAATGGCAATAGAATACTATAGAAATTAAATTCACATGAATTACAAAAACAAAGTCAAAAGATGTTCGAGAGTTCTATGGTCTTCAGTAACGAAAAAAAAGTTATTTGTCAATTTGTGTCCATGACTTACAATCAGGAGCACAAAAAATTCAATTCTACTTGTTTTTTCGGCATTTTTACATTTTCTGGGGATTTTGTAGAAATTGGAATTGAAAATTCAGATATGTTTTTTGTAGCATTTTAACTTAGTGATAACAGAAACGAATTGTAAAATTTTTAAGCATTTCGAGAGAAAAGGAAAATTGGTAATAGTGAAGTCAAAATCATTTCCTTTATCATAAATTTTATTTTTATTTTACCGGTATCAAAGTTGATATTTAAATCCTGAAAAAATCAAAATTTAGAAACACAGTTTCAGATCTTGTCGACATTATGTAAATTATCAGGGATGTCAATAGCAAGGATATCATCAAGATACCTGTTGTCTTTGAAAATTGAAAAAAAATAACAGCTTTGCATGATTTCTTTTTTTAGCTTTTGCATGAAGTAAACAGAAATATCAGAGGTGCACAGTTTTTACCCATTAGAATTCCAATGACTTGTTGATAAACAATATCTAAAAAACGAACAAAAATGTTGTCCAGCAAGATTCATTGCACTAATCATATAAGATGGCCAGGAACAATGAATGCTTTAAATAGCATTACAGTAGAATCCTTGTTTCTTTTGTTATAACAAATGAACTGAAGGCCAGAAAAAACAAGAGCTGTCGCCAAATGGCACCCAATTATATCCCTGATTATTGTACCCTTATCATATATGGTAAGTGCAAATTCAAGTGTGTGTGAACTCAATAACGAAGTAAACATAGTACAAGTGCGGAGACAATACAAGTATGGAAACAATGATAAAATCCTCATCAGACCAAATATCAAATCATTACTGCATACACAAGCTGAGAAAGCCTGGACAATAAATGTCAATATATGGCTACAATGGAAAAAAATCTAATTTACTTCATTTAAAACAGGTCTGCATCCGGTTAAGGTTCCATAATTAGTCTCTTTCCTGGTCTCAAGTAACAATAATTATCTTTATTAGGATTACTTTGCCAGGTAATTGTGGCCAGTGCCTTCTTTAAGGGTGTAGTCATTTTCAAATCAATGGCAATAGAATACTATAGAAATTAAATTCACATGAATTACAAAAACAAAGTCAAAAGATGTTCGAGAGTTCTATGGTCTTCAGTAACGAAAAAACAGGTTATTTGTCAATTTGTGTCCATGACTTACAATCAGGAGCACAAAAATTCAATTCTACTTGTTTTTTCGGCATTTTTACATTTTCTGGGGATTTTGTAGAAATTGGAATTGAAAATTCAGATATGTTTTTGTAGCATTTTAACTTAGTGATAACAGAAACGAATTGTAAAATTTTTAAGCATTTCGAGAGAAAAGGAAAATTGGTAATAGTGAAGTCAAAATCATTTCCTTTATCATAAATTTTATTTTTATTTTACCGGTATCAAAGTTGATAGTTAAATCCTGAAAAAAATCAAAATTTAGAAACACAGTTTCAGATCTTGTCGATATTATGTAAATTATCAGGAATGTCAATAGCAAGGATATCATCAAGATACCTGTTGTCTTTGAAAATTGAAAAAAAAAAATAACAGCTTTGCATGATTTCTTTTTTTAGCTTTTGCATG
>MJUU01000108.1:3221-34633 GCA_002080025.1 Modiolus philippinarum | reverse complement strand
CCCCCCCCAACCAATATAACGTTACCAAGCAAACTTCTGCAACAATATGGAATAGAACATTTGTAAACTTATTGTGAAACGTCAGACAGTTTGAGAAAAGGTTATGTACACTAATCTGACCACTGACGTTTACGTTTAAAAATGTTTGCATGCAGGAATGGATTCAACGTATAAACCGTACGCGGAGAATTCCTGTCACCTATTGAAGACGAGCATATTTTCGCTATATTCCAACACAATCATATAAGAGCACAAATAAACAATTTTATTGGCGAGGATTTGCCCCATGGGTATTTGCGCAGTGATCCGTTTTCGAAACGATTCCCGTCCGATGTGACGTCAATTTTATATAATCGACATCTTCTTTGCGCTTATTTCACGTCCGCCAGATTCGCCGTCACCACACATGTAATTTGCACCCAAAAGGGCAGGGGCAAGCTGAAAATTAATCTACTGAATTTTTATGTTTCTGGAAAGCATCAGTCATGAATTTATCAGAAATTGCTGTACGAAGAATGAAATCACCCATTTTCATGTTCAATACGGCGGATTAGAGGGTCGTTTGGCAATATTTTCACCAATTTACTTAAAAAGTTGAAAAATAAACAATTTTCCGCATCAAAGGTAAATTTCGTACAGCACTTTTCTGATTAAGTGCTTTTCACTGATTACATTGGTATATTTACTTCAATTCTTAATGAGGCGCTTGCCCCTGCACTTTTGTGATTAAGTCACAAAACTGTACCACACTATAAACCGTCACGTGATCACTTTCGCTTTCACTTTGTTTTTTGGAAAGTTGAAATCGACGAACGAACGTTTCTCCTTTATCAAAAAAGTCACTGTTTTTATAGTTGCAAAACAAAACAAAGCATTAAAAGCCTGTTCAAATATGTATAGTTTACCCCTCGTAAAATACGATATTTTTATGATTTTACCTTAACTGCCCTGCGTAATAGTAAAAGTTGTGACTTTGTACATGCACGCATCTAATACAATGGACATCAGTTTAACAGTTTATCAAGTATCGTGTTTTAATGGGTATTCAGTATACAATAACTGTGTATTAAAAGGGTTGAAGTACCGATTTTTGAAAAAAAAAAATATTCATTTGTATTTTTTTTATATTTGCCCTTTTTATTTACGAACTGGCTACGATTACCTGGATTTACCTGGAACAGTAAATTTTATAAAAATAATTTTTGTTACCTGAGACCGGAACAGAGACTAATTATGGAACCTTCACCGGATGCGGACCTGTTTTAAATGAAATAACAATATTTTTATCCTTATTGTTACCTGGCGTTATTGTTACCTGACAAAGGAAATTCAAGACAATTACGATCAGTACAAAATATGCGTCAGATTATTATTTTTTTTAATTTCTGATGGCATTTCCAGCACCTCCACGTAAGTTGATACAATTATACACAGCCATCGCATACTATTTTGTGTCGTGTCAAGTAGTTATATAGTAATATATAACTCCTTGGTCATGGTTAATCCTCCTTTCATTTTCAAATTCGTCAAAAGAACAGAATGCCCAACACAAAATCACTGTCCTCTGACATCTCGGACGCCATGTTTTCAAACAATAGGGGCGAGATCTTTTCAAGTCGGGACCGAGGGCTTTTTATATATAAAGACAAAACTCATATAGCATATTAACAATTATTTACTTATTTTCTTTCTTTTTTTATTGCAATTAATTTTCTTTGTATTGTACATTTTTTATTTTCAAAAAAATATTTCTATTCATCCACTTCATATTAAAATGACAATAAGTGACATAATAACTTACAACGAATAAATATCAGGTAACAATAACTAAAGGTAACAATTAGGATAAACATTATTGTTACTTCATTTAAAACTGGTCCGTATCCGGTGATGGTTTCATAATTAGTCTCTGTTCCGGTCTCAGGTAACAATAATTATTTTTATTAGGATTACTTTTCCAGGTAATTCTAGCCAGTGCCTTATTTATTAGAATTATTTTCTCTCTATTAATTTAATCTGAATGCCAATGATATTTTTCAGATTACACGGTAACTTATTGTTGTCGATTTGAAGTGAGAAAATTCCATGTAGAGTACAATGTAACATTTCACAGTTTACTCGTATTTTGCATATTGCATTACAATATACAACTATTTCATGCCTCCGGGTGTACGTTGAGGCTCAACAGGTCGGAAACATAAACATGTGACAATGTAAATTCGACTATTATTTCATCGACAATTTTATTTTGATTTGAATAGAAATGTTTTTGAGGAAAATAATTTTAAAAAAATAATTTGACATGAAATTTGGTGAAAATAAGTAATCTGGCCTAGATAGATATGAAAATAAACAACTTAACTTGTTCAAATCCCCAAGCTCCTTCGAAATTCAAATTGTTGTATCCCCAAACCTTTTTTCTTATTTTTTTGTAATTTCGTGTGGTATTTTTACAAAAACTTGGCCAAAAATTGTCTGGAACCTCATGGGAACCTTTTTTTCTGAAGAATGGATCTGCTGGTTGAATATCTAATTCTTATAGACAAAAGACAATTTTATTGCAAAACACATTTTCAATAAATGGATATTGAAAACATAGCAAAAACTAACAACACACTTAAACCGAAGATGGACTGAGAACTGTTCCTTCCGATCGAATAAATTGATTCTGACATAACTCATCATAGAAACAAACAAATAATTAACCAAATACATTATATAATTAGAGTTTACTTTTTATCATCAGTGATACGTTGATTAATGTATCATCATGTTGGCTCAATGTCTTGATTCTTTGTGTAATAAATTAACTTTCTCAGTGAAAACATTTCACTCGAAAGTCCTGCATTAGCTTGTTACGGGATAGCAATGGAATCAACCCGATACTCGAATAAAAAAGCATAGTTCTCTATGCAAATATATCAGGAAAACCTAACATAAAGGCGGACATATAATCTGTTATTGTTCGAATTGATAAGGTCTAACCAATTTAGCAACATAATATTAATAAGGGCCCCGCCATGGAATGGAGGTGTCCTATCGTAATTAGCCTGTCCGTCCGTCCGTCATCATTTTTTTGTCGTACGATAACTTAAGATTGCCTCCACCGATTTTAATAATTTTTTAACTGAAAGTTGAACTTGACCAAAGGAAGCTCCCTTTTAGTTTTGAGAAAAATCAGGAAAAGATTTTGAGGAAAAAAAGTTTTAGGGGAAAACTTAGTTTTTATATGAAAAAGTACATATTTTGAGAATTCTCTCTATGTTGTACGATAACTTAAGAATGCCTTCATTGATTGAAATGATTTTGATACTTAAGGTTGGACTTGACCAAAGGAAGCTCACTTTCGTTTTTGAGAAAAATCAAAAATTGATCGTATGGTAACTTGAAATGACTTTCATTTAATTTTTTTTCAATGTTTTGATTTGATCTGAACAGAAGAGACAAAAGTTGTCAAAACAAAATGGTTATACGCAGAAACTGAATTGAAAATAACTTGGGATTTTGTTATTTATGTTTTCCCCAAAAATTGTTTTATAATTTCCATGAAACTCATCTGTTCGGCGTTGGTAAACCGTTTCTTTTTTTTTTCAATAACAATATTATAATAAAATAGAAAATTGAATCAGATTAGCACAGGAAAGTGAAGATTCCTCTATATAATAATGAATAAATAAATAATTGAAATTATGAATAAAATTAAATAACCGAAAATTTGAAAATATAAATAAGATAAATAAAAAAATATTAGAAATATAAATACCAATAAATAGAATATATTAAAAATATACACATAATGAATTAGATAAATACCTAGAAATATAAATAGAATAAAATATTTAAATAAACATATAAATGAATAAAAGTCTTTACTTTTTAACTGGTCTGTGTTGTAAAAGTCTGTCCAGCTTTAAGTCCACTCTGATCTGTCATTCTCAACACTTACTGTGTTGTAAAAGTCTGATATCTGTTGAAAATATCTGTCCAGTGTTGAATCAACTCTGGTCAGTCGTTCTCAACACCGTCTGTGCTGTTAAAGACTGACCCGTGTTGAAAATGTCTGTCTAAAGTTGAGTAAACGCTGGTCTGTCATTTCCAACACATATCAGTCTTTTACAACACAGGTAGCGTTTAGAATGACTGCTCAGCGTTGACTCAAGACTGGACGGACATTCTCAATAAAAATCAGTCATTTACAACACATGTAGAGTTGAGAATGACTGACCATTTTTGGCTCAATACTGAACAGACATTCTCAACCAAAATCAGTCATTTGCAACACAGGTAGTGTTTAAAATGCCTGACCATTGTTGACTCAACACTGGACAGACTTTTACAGCACAGGTAAAGACTGAGATTGACTGAAGTGAGTTGACTCAACTCTTATCAGACTTTTTCAGTCAAAACTAGTGTTGAAAAAACTGATCAGCGTTGAATCAACAAAGCTAAGTCATTCTCAACGTTGTTCAGACTTTTTCAGTCCAAAAAAGACTGACTCTGGTAAAAGCAGTAAAAATATTTGTCAATAGTGTGATTCCCAAATTCTCAAAACGATGTCCCTTCTCGGCTTTCGTAAATTGTAGCAGAAGATCTGTGTGAATAAATGAAGAAATAACTTTTTTTGTACCAAGCTACGACCATTTGCCCTTGAGTTTGTGTATGATATAAATGATAATTATTCAGGGTTGAATGGATGCCATCATTCGATGTGAAGAATTCAAAGTTATTGGCTTATTCGTGTACTGAGTTATCAGAAAGACTAATGAGACTGTTTGAAAAAAAAATATGATTTGAACTATTGTGATGTAATTTTTTTTATGAATTTTTGGAGCAGTTGAATAGAATTTTGATTCTAAAATCACTAAACTACAATCGGCATATTTCTTGAATTACAAAGAACTAGCAGATGCATGTATTAATAATGACTTTCCATCCATTAGGAACTATAAATCAATGCTCTGTGAGATTCGTTTCGCCAATATTTTTTTAATTTACCTGCATCAGTCAATAGAAATACGTCATCAGTCATCCGTCACCGATCATCCATGCATAATTATTAGTTTTCTTTCTATTCGTCATCCGTCATAAATCTAGAGTAAAGAGTCGTATTATCCATCAGTCATCAGTTTATTTTGATATCCGTCAGCCGTCAAAAGTCATGATTCAGCGATCCTTCAGCGGGTATTAACCAGTCAACGATCAGTCAAAATGGAATGTAGCCTGATCCAGGGACAGTATGTGATGTCATCAAATCAGCCCCTACACAAATTTAACTTTTACTTCTTATAATAATAACTATATTTTCCATTTGACGGTTGATGTATTGTTATGAAACTTACACAATAAACCGTGATCTATTTATAAGTCAACGGCATTTATCAGACAGTTTTAACAAACACTCTTAGTATCGGCAGGTGCACTTCTTAAGCCTACACATTTCAAAAATCTACCATGAGTAACAGCAGTCACATAGTCCTGTTTGAATTGTACTTCAAACTAAGGAATAACTCCCTCATGTGTAGCCCTGTCCTTAGCTGAATTTCGGCCTTTCTATTTAGATCCTTTAGGTTATTTGTTCTCCATCAGCTTGTACACGTTTTCCGGTTAATGAACTTCCAAATGTTTTTTTTTTTTTATCTGCACTGATAAGACACAAGTTGTCGAATTGCGCATATGCAGAAAATAGAGTAACAGTAACTTCGGTATTTTGTGATTTATTACCATTGGGCCAATGTCTCTGCTTGGGGGACTGTTAGTCCCCGGGATATTCACCAACACAGTAGTCAGTACTTCGGTGCTGACCCGAAGACCGATTTTATTAAATCAATACTATCTAAATTTAAAAAAAAAAATGTGCTTAAAACTAAAGAGTATCTCCCTGATACATAGCTATGCCCTTAGCTGAAATTCAGCTTTTCTATTTAGATCATTTTGTTTTTTTACACGTTTTTTTCGGTTAATGAACTTCCAAATGTTTTTTGTTTGATCTGCACTGATAAGACATAAGTTGTCGAAATGTGCATATGTAGAAAATAAATGAAGAGTGTCTTCGGTATTTTGTTATTTATTACCACTGGGGCGATGCCTCTGCTGTTGGACTGTTGATCCCAGGGGCTATTCACCAACCCAGTAGTCCGTACTTCGGTGCTGACCGGAAACCCGATTTAATTGAATTAATAATATCTATATTTTTTAAAAAATGTGCTTAAAACTAAGTACTATCTACCTAATGCATTAGCTCTGTCCGTAGCTGAATTTCGGCTTATCTATTAAGATCATTTTGGTTGTTTGTTCTCTATCAGCTTTTACACATTTTTCGGTTAATGAACGTCAAAATATTTTTGTTTCATATGCACCAATGAGACATAAGTGTTCGAAATCCGCATATGCAGAAAATAAATTAACAGTAACTTTGGTTTGTTATCAATTTTACAGGATTTGCTATCTCCTCTTTTTTCACTACATACAATTTGTTCCTTTAAAATTTGACAGGTTCTCTTGCAATTGTACTCCGAAAATTTGGTCAAATTCAATTTGAATTGTAGCAGAAGATGTGTGCGAATAAACGAAGAAATTGCCCTTTTTGTACCCAGCTACAGCCATTTGCCATGAGGTTTGTGTATGATAAATAATTTTCATTCAGGGTTAAATGGTTGTCATCATTCGATGTCAAGAATTCAAAGTTATTGGCTTCTTCGTGTACTGAGTTATCAGCAAGACTAATGAGGCATTTGATTTCAAGAACGCTTTTTGGACAGTAATGGCAAGACAGAACTCCATTAAGGCTTGCAGCTATATACGGATTATCATGTTTGACAAATAAGACACAAGCATCTGCTTTAAGATTCTTTTCATTTAGATCATATTGGGTATTTGTTCTCTATCAGTTGTTTTGAAATATTTAATTTTATGGTCTTCCAAACGTTTAAATTTTATCTGCTCTGAAGAGACATAAGTTGTCGAAATGAGCATATGCAGAAAATAAATTCACAGCAACTTCGGTATTTAGTTATGGCTTTGCGATTCAATGGTTGAAAAAAAAATGTGGTGCAATAGGCTCATTATTACGACCATATTTTAATGCAGGGATGTTGTCAATACAATTTGTACTTCAAATTATTTTGGTATAAGATGTGTTGTTTTTATGTTCTTTTTTCAAAACTTTGTCCTTCTTATTTCCAGCCTTCATGCGGATTTGAAGGTGTTAGTCGCCCTTTTCACTGTTCAACCCAACTATTGATTTCATTTTGACCTCTTGAACTTCTTTTTATCAGAACTGACAGTTAAAGAGTTAACATTATTTTGCCAATAAAACTGGTAAAATCGGACTTATCCAACAGAAATTTTGGACAGTTTGTTTCAGATTAAAATCCCCAAAAAATCTGGTAAACAACCTCCAGGAAATGTATTATGTAACATTTCATACGAATTTTCTACGTCATTGTTAGACACATATTTTTGGGTCACATTTGAACTTGATAGCCGGAATGCCAGTACATTGAGGAGTTCCACTCTAAAGACAATGTCACGTGAATTTCGGTCAAAAATTGGGTCAAATTTCGCCATTATTTCCAACGGCAATGTAACGTCGATGAAAAGGTAATACGAAATAATTTTGTATTATCTGTAGTACGCGGTACGTTCTTTGAGGAATAATTTACAGGTTTATTGGTTTAAATAGTCAATTTTCTCAGGTAAAGGGGTGCAAGATAACCAGCTGAAGTGATTCCATGAAGAAATACGGCGACAAAGAGGGGTCAACAAAAGCAATTTATTCCATTACACGATATTATGATGGGCATTTGGTTGCATCACATTGTGAACTAAACCATGGTGAATATTTTGACCACTTTTTTAACTGTAAATGTATAACGAAATGCAATTGTGTCAGTTCTTTGTGATGATTTTGGCGTCAAGATGATCATGACGCCATTATCGTAGCTAAGGGACTTGCCTTTATTTTTCAAATGTACTAGTGAGGAGTCCAACCATCGGACGATGCTCTGAATAACAGAAATAATTCAAAAAAGACATGCAGTGGTGCAATTTTTTCTGTTACTTCTCATGGTCAATGGAATCCTGGTGTATATGCTTGAATCTGTGAAGAAAAAAGGGGAAAGGGACCATTTTTATTTATTTGATGGGGTTGACTTCTGGCCGAGGAAGGCACGGACTATTTGATTATCCCCCACCTTCCGGGGGGGGCTGAAAAAAAAATTCTGGTCAAGATTTTTGCCCCAAAAAAATTTCTGACCAGCACCTTGGTTGAAAAAAATAATCTGGCTCTGATTTTGTCCGATAAAAAAGCATGGCTCAACAAAACTTTCTAGCATAGTGTGCAGCGGAAAAAAATGGTTGCATGGAATAGTTTGTCCCAACATCTACAAACTTCCTGCAAATTGATCATACTGTTTCAAGTCATTTACTCTTCAGTCATTACTTGGATTGTTAAGTTGTATTTCTCCATAGGAATGAAGGAGATTATGGCATGTGTGTTGTAATTGTTCATAAGACATTAATTTTCCCACTGCTAAATGTTTTCTATATGTACAAATATAGAAATGATGTTTTGTATCGTATCTTGTTGTGGTGTATTTGTGATTTATATTTTCAGTATGCAGCTTGCTGTGATGGATTTGTGATTTAAATCTTCAGTTTGCAGCTTGTTGTGGTGAATTTGTGATTTATATCTTCAGTATGCAGCTTATTGTGGTGGATTTGTGACATCTGCTCTCCAAAAAGCTGTGTTCTTTGAGCAACAAATTATAGTATGAAAGCTTTTCAGAGCAACACATGTTAGTTCCAGGCTGTATCCCCCTTCCATATGCACAACGGCAATGTCATGAATATGGGTCAAATGGCCAGGTTGCATTTTGGTGCTTAGAGCTGAGGTGTTTTGTTATAGGTTCCTTATAATAGACATTCAATGTAAAGAAGGACTAAATTTCACAGTTCTGGTACTCTTTTGAAAAAGTCAATAAAAAGTTCCCAAGTCAAGAAAAAACTGGTACAGTCTTCGGTCAAAAGTATTCATGATATTTATATTTTCCAGTGCATTTTATATTAAAACGGTCGTCATTTAAAAAAATCTGTAGAGCTTTTTTCTTGTCCAATTTTCATAAAAATTTTACCATTAAAAGAGATCGGCAATAAGTTTCTTCCTATAATATTCATATAATTTTTGGTGTTGAAATTTCTGACTTCACTATTTGCTATAGTTATATAGCAATTTTGTCGTCAAAATTTTATACTTCAGTTTATATCATGACAATTATAAAACTACAACACAAAAAATTATATGAAAATTACTGGAAGTAACAGAATGTCAAGCTCTTTTAATTGTACAACTTTGACTTCGTTATTTAGTCTTCGGTATTCACAGTAACTTCGGTATTTAGTTATTTGAAGAAAATAGGACAAAAAAATAAGCTCTTCAGAATTTTGTAAATGAAGTCCACTTTTATATGACATGCACTGGAAACTTTAAATACTTTTGAATCTGGACTGTATATTTTGTTAAAAAGTCAATGAAAATGACCAAGATCCAAAGTCTGGAACAAAAAAAAAACAACTTTAATTAAACAATTAAAAACTGTAAAGTGCACAACTTCACTCTTTTTTTAAGGTCTAGGTCGAAAATGTTTTTTTTTTTTTTTTTTGTAAAGTACGTACCTGTTGAAAAAAATGTTGATAAAGAGGATGACATGCCCTCACGCAAGTTTGATTAAAAAGTGGCTTCTTAGTTATGATGTTTGTGTCTGTAAGACACATATGATGCCCCCGCAAAACATGTTTTGACTGTACCCTCTATGTCAAAATTGCAAACAAGAAATGACCAAGTTCAACAATGTATATATTTTTCATAAAAATACACCAAAATCAAAATCAATACTAAAAGGCACATCTTCAATAACCTTCCAATATCTAAAATTTTATAAATTTATTGAAAATTAAGGAGTATCTCCCTCATGCAAAGCTCTGTCCTTAGCTTATTTTGGCTTTAAATTTAGATTACTTTGGTTATTTGTTCTCTGTCAGTTTTTATACATCTTTGAGTTTATGGTCTTCCAAACGTTTAGATTTTATCTGCACTGATGAGACATAAGTTGTCGAAATGCGCATATGCAGAAAGTAAATTCACAGTGACTTCGGTATTTAGTTATTTATAGAAAATGATGTGCAAAGCAAAAACTTCCTACCATAATAACTGTAGGTGGAGTTGTCCGGACAAATTTGTACCTTGTATGTCAAATTCTTTAAAAACAAGAGACTCTCAAGAGCCTGTATCGCTCACCTGGAACTTGGTGCTTAAACATTTCTCAATGAGAGACATACTGGATAGGACCTAGATCAGATGCAATTTTGAAATCGGCCTACTCAAGGACAATCTTAAATTAGGACCATGGCCTGGTATTTGATGAGGACATCTCTGAATATGTTTTCCAGTAGGGTCCAATGTTAAAAAATGTTCCCAGCTGCCAGCCAACTTGGATAAGCGATGAACATTAAAAAACAACATTTTTGTAGGGGGACCACCCAAAGGACTAATGTGGCCAAGTTTGGTTTTTGATACCTGTTTTGAAGTCGTGAATAAATGACTAAGTTCAACAATGTAATTTTTTTTTCAGAAAAATGCTCCAAAATCAAAATCTATACTTTGTAAAAATGCACATCTGTAACATATGTGCAAATGATCTACAAAATAAAAACTGTCTACCATAAAACCTGTATGGAGTCTTGGCCAGACAAACCGTGTACTCTCTATGAGAAAATTGCAAAAAACGGCCAAGTTCAACTATGGGCATATTTTTGGAAAATTGCACCAAAATCATAATCAATACCAAAAGGCATATCTTCAATATATATACAAATGATCTGTAAAATAAAAATTTCCTCCATAAAATCTGTAGGAGGTGTTGCCTGAGCAAACTGTGTACCCTCTTTTGTCAATTTGATTACTAAAAGATGACCAGATTCAACAATGTTCAATAAAAAAAAGTACACCAAAATCCAAATAAATACTAAAAAGGCACATTTTCAATATACGTACAAATGAACTACAAACAATCTTCTTACCATACAAACTGCGGGAGATCTTTGCCAGACAAACTGTATACCCTCTATGGCATAAAATCGCAAAAAAACGACAAACTTTAACAACACATATATTTTTTCGGAAAAATGGGTCAAAGACTCAAATGGCCGGGTTGCGCTTTGGTGTTGTTGTTAAATTAGTATTTTATTTATTGGACCTTTCATTTAAATGGGTCTATGCTGGCTGTATAGAATATATACTTTTGAATTCAAGGATCCGAGTATCAAAGTATAGGAGGACTAAATTTCACAGTTCTGGTACCCTCTTTTGAATAACTAACTTCCAAAGTCAAGAAAAATAGAAAAAAAAATTATTAAGTCAGGTGCACATCTTCAATATATATATATATATATATATATATATATATATATATATATATACATATTCTGTAAAGTTTCCAAGATCACAGATCTGAGTTGAAAAATGTAGCAGGAGTTGATTTCTCATAATAGGTACCCTCTCTTAAAAATGTCAATTAAAAATTATTAAGTTCCTAAGTCCAGAAAAGTAGTTAAAAAATCTGAAATAATTCCATAAAGTCAAGTGCTTATTTTCAATAGATATATAAACATTCTGTAAAGTTTCAAAGATCTGGGTTTTAAAATGTAGGAGGAGTTGATTTCACAAAATAGGTACCCTCTGTTAAAAATAATGATAAAAAAGTTCCTAAGTCCGGAAAAGTAGAAAAGAAATTCCGAAATGATTCCCTAAAGTCAGGTGTACATCTTCAATATATAAGCATTCTGTAAAGTTTCAAAGATCTTGGTTGAAAACTGTAGGAGGAGTTGATTTCACAAAATAAGTACCTTATTTTTCCCACATGTTACCACCCGCTCACCCGAAATTAACCATTTTTTAGCCCGCACTATGTGCAGCCCGGCCAAAAATCGACCAATATCAAAATCAAAACGAAAAGGCACGTTTACGATATCGGTCTACATGATATGTAAAATAAAAACTTCCTACTACATGTACTATAACAACTGTAGGAGATAATAGTCCGGACAAACTAAGTACCCCACCCCCGGGACGGACATGGGTAAAATAATATGCCCCCCATCATAAAGTCGCGAGGCCATATAAATGACCAAGTTCCAAACTTTCAAAGACCTGGGTTGAAAATAGTTATGGATGCACAGACAGACAGGCAGGCGGGCAGACAGCCAGACAATCAGTAAAAGGTGCTTATTAAATTCTTATGGTGTGACATAACTAGTTATTCCACTAATACTGGATTTCAAATAATACAGATTTAACTTTTTAATCATCTATTCAATTAGTTCCATCATATTAATCAAATAACTGCAATAATAGAATACAAGAATGGATACAAAAATAACAAATACAAAAGATAAATAAATAAAAATAATAAAAATAAAAATTGCAGCACAGCCATAATGTATTCCCTACCTATAAATGTTTTGTACATATATTTTTTCATGAAATTATGTAACAAATTCTGCATTTATTTACTGAAAGCATGATTATTAGAGGGTAGACATGTTAATTAAAAACAGAAGTTATGTAGGAGGGTTTGATAAAGTTAGAAAGCTACGTTTGCATAATAATAACTGGTAGCAATCACATTTAAGGCAGACAAAATGACAAAGCATTCACAAGCAGGGGTACTAAAGGTGCAATACTAACTTTCCCCAGACGGCACAAAATGACTAAGATTCACAAGCAGGGGTACTAAAGGTGCAATACCAGCTTTCACCAGACAGCACAATATGACTAACATTGATTTTGACAAAGACAACACATATGTTAACTTGGTACTAACGGAGCAATTCCAACTTTCCCGAGACAGCACAAGATCAATACCAGCATTATCAATATTAGTCACATAGACATCTAACAAATGCAGAATTTTTTCCTATTTTAGAAATGTGTTATGATTAATAAATTCGTGAAATTAATACATTTTAATTACTGAATTCAATTATTGGAATCTTTTGGGTTTGCCAACAAATGTTAAAAAAAGCATTGCTAATACATATAGCAGAGCTACATATACTATTCCAAAAAATAGTTAAATAATTTTCCATAAACATAGAATCCTTTAGTTAGGTCTTAGTTATAATTGTCATTTGAATTTCTTACATCAAAAACCTTTCTATCCTAATTTACAAACTAACCTAAAAAAGAGACAAAGGAATATTTTAAAATTAAGCAATATTATGCATGAAGTATTAATATACCTATTCATATATGCGAAAGATTAGTATAGTAATATTTAAGAAAATATTATCATGTATCATCATTTCCTAATGTTGTGCGTTTACTTTTATTAGGTATCATGACAGAACCATCTATATTGAATACCAGTACATATGTAATTCTTTATCCTCCTTTCATAGTAATGAAATGTTATTAAAGTTGTGCCATCTACTGGCATGTGATAAAAATGACAGAGGTCAATGGATCCTTGCTCTTTCTGACTTGATTCATTAGTTAAATTAGTAATAGCAATATAGCTGAAAAATTGCTGCATTGAATTAAACCCCATGTATTGAATAAACCGGGGCCAGTTTCTCATTTAAATTCCCATGCTACAACTAAATTGTATCAATATGACTAAATAGACATTGAAATGGTCATGAACATATCAACAGTCTAGTCATTTCATCAAACTAGTTGCCATTTTTATTTGGTCCATTACTATTTGTAACAAAACACATTGATAAGTAAACAATACACACCGGAATACAGTATATAACACCATGACAGCAAATCATCTATCTGAAACTTTGGATAGTGACATTTTCTCCTTTCACGAACAGAAGTTTTTCCCACATATGGTGTTGTTCATGAGCTAGCATTTGGTAATGAATGAACTAATTGCAAAAAATATATCTAATCTGCAGCATGTTATTTTTACATTATTGTCACAATTTCATATATTTTGGTACTTGTTATGCTAAGATGAACACAAACTAATTGTAACAACGGAATTTTTCTCAATAGTACGCTCATAAGAGAAGTAACCCTAACAAGGGAAATAAATCTTGCTATTAATAAATGAGAGAGAATAAATTAATTCTATTAAAGAAATAAAAAAAAATATGTTCAGTCTACATAAATACATGAGACTCATCAACCTGTAACTAAATTAATAATGAAGAGCTACGTGGAGCTGAGCATGATACAACCACAGCATGTCGACAACTGAAATTTGAACAAATGTAATTTAAAATGAATGTGGACACAGTAAAAAGCTTGAAACATTAATCAGCTGGACACAAATTAGGGAAAATAAAATTGAGCCATTTTGGACCCCTTATAGTAGAAATGCAAAATCTTTAGGCAAACTTCCATAAGCTTAAAACAAGAGGAATGTAAAAACAAAAACATCGAAATCTTATTAAAAATAAAGAATTTACATATTTTCAAAAAAAAATTGTAATTTCAGCTCCTTAGACCCCTTATAGTGCGGTAAACATAAGACCTATGAAAACACCGCCACCACACTACTGAAAGCTTACAACAAGAGGAGTCTAAATAAAAACATAGGTAATCAACGATTACAGAGTTCGCCTTGTAAAGGCACATTGTCAGAGTAGTCCAATTTTGCCTGGATGCTGATCAACCATCCGAGATGTATGCATATGTAAGGTTACATGATCCTACATTTTATTGTGACTGGGATCTGAACTCGTCCAAAACTTGAATGTAAATCAATCAAGCGTAAAATATACGTCAAAGTTACCTAATTTTGCCTGGATGCTAACCTACCATCAGAGATACATGCATATGCAATGCTACATGATCCTATCATGTATAGTGAATGAGATCTGAAGTCCTCCAAAAAACTAACTTGAATCTTAATCAATCAAGCGTAAAATATATGTCAAAGTGGCCTAATTTTGCCTGGATGCTGACTTAATATCAGAGATGCATGCATATGCAAGGTTACATGATCCTACCATATATAGTGACTGAAATCTGAACTCGTCCAAAAACTTGCATGTAAATCAATCAAGCGTAAAGTATGGTCAAAGTTACCTAATTTTGCCTGGATGCTGACCAACCATCAGAGATACATACATATGCAAGGTTACATGATCCTGCCATGTATAGTGACTGAGATCTGAACTCGTATAAAAAAAAATGAATGAAGATCAATCAAGCGTAAAATATAGGTCAAAGTGACCTAATTTTGCATGGATGCTGACCTACCATCAGAGTTACATGCCTATGCAAGGTTACATAATCCTACCATGTAAAGTGATTGAGATCTGAACTCGTCCGAAAATTTGAATGTAAATCAATCAAGCGTAAAATATAGGTCAAAGTGACCTATTTTTGCTTGGATACTGATCTGCCATCAGATTTGCATGCATATGCAAGGTTGCCCAAATGCGGACGCGGACGTAGACGTAGACATAGACGTAGACATAGACATAGACATAGACGTAGACGGGGACGGGGACGCCGGGGGTACTCCGATATCCCCCCTCAACTTCGTTGAGGCGAACTAAAAATCCCATCGAAAACCGGTGAAAAATAAAAAATTTACTTAAAACCGATGAAATATAAAAATTTTAGGTAATCTTCACATTTGCAATTTTGGTTCTGTTTGTATAGCTTTGAAAGGAAACATGCTACTAAAAATCTTACAGTTATGTGCTATATTAATTTTCAAAAGGTATTTATGGAAAAAATGCATCAAATTCAGAGCAGAATTATTTATTTTTTTGAGAATTGCACCTTTTTGGCCCCATTTATCTCATGAAAAGTACGTGGATCGTGAAATAGTTTGGCACGCTACCTACTAGAAATTTCATCAGGAGCACAATAAAAAAAACCATCAAATCCCGTTAAATAATAAAAATTCGTAAAAGTTCCCTGGAACCTAGTGTCTCGCCTGCTCACTCGGCTTTCATAATAATTGGCTATATTAAGATGTGTTTGCACTTTTTGCCACTTTTTTTCAAAAGCGATCGGTGCCAAAATGACCAAAATTGATCCCAGTATTCATTTTGTGCCAAGGAACATGGTGTTAAAATTTCATAAGATTGATCGACTTGACAAGATACAAAAATGACTACAGACAACGACAGTACTTTATCATTATACAACCATAATTTTTGTTGTGGTCATATAAAAATCTAGGTTAATAAATAGAACTCTGAAATATATAAAAATAAAAACAATAAATATTAATAGATAAATAGTACTCTGAAATCGGTAAAAATATATAAATAAAGATGAAATAAAATAATGAATAAATCTCTAGAATTGGACAAATAATAAGTGTGAAAATATCACTTACTCACAAATTCTGAAATTCATAATATATGTACATATAAGTGTGGACCCTAATTGATGTCTTGTCCGTTCCTTCTTTGGTTGCTAAAACTGATGAGAAAAATCAAACTCGCCTTATCAGAAAAACAAAACATGCTTACTAAAGACCATAAATTGAGGTCACAGACATAAGTCATATAGTCAACCGTCATGCACTACCAAAGACCAACTCACTTATCAAATATCATCGCCCTACAACTAACAGGTACTGAGAATCTTCATAAGTTCCATACACTGTGAAATTTACGCAAAAAAAAAAACAAAAAAAAAAAACAAAAAAAAAAAATATGCTACTACTTATACATCTTAAGAGCAACCTACAACATATATTATTGCCCTGCCACCATCAGATCTAATATGAAAACCTAAACCATGTCTATTTGACCATGAAATTGAGGTCGACGGCAAAATTCATATGGCAGACAGTCATATACTCCTTAAGAGCAACATACATGCCGTACCATTACCCTGCCACTTAAGCCCCAGTCACATTGTCACGTTTTGACCGCTACGTTTCGCTACGTTTTAAAATGCCACGTATCATGTCATTTTTTGTCGTAATTTTATGGTCTGTACGTTTCGCTACGTATATACTACGTTTTCTACGTTCTGTTACGTTTCACCACATTTTATTGGAAATACAAAGCCTACGTTCTGCTACGCTTCAATACATGTTGCTACGTGTGTACTACGTTTTATTACGATTTCCTACGTATTACTACGGTTTAATATGTTTTGACTACGGTTTAGTACGTTTCGACTACGTTCCGTTACGTTTGATGTACGTTTTGATACGTTTATGTCACGTATCAGTACGTTGTACTACGTATTAATAAAGATCTGTGAAAAAAAATTCAAGAATTTGCAAAGAGTCCACACTGATTATTCATCGTGCAAATAGAAACTTACACAAAGGTATATTTAATCATTTCTACTGCTGTTGTTTTGTTCTATTGTACGAATGACTATATAAAATTTTAATTGATTTTCGAATACCTGGTAAATATAATGATCTATAATGTTGACTTAATCTGTTAATTTGTGAACTTATCTTCAAAATTAAGTAAAAATTCCGAAATACTTGGAAATATAATTTGTCGATCGGTAGTAGAACGTAGCGATGCGTATTTAAACGTAACGAAACGTATTAAAGCGTACTGAAACCTAGTAATGCATAGAATGAAACGTGACTAAGAGTAGAAAAACGTACAAAAACGTAACAGATACGTATCGAAACGTAGCAAGTACGTAGCGAAACGTATAAATACTACTTACCTACGTTTTGCTACGTAACAGCTACGTTTCTTCCACGTTTTTCTACTTTTGTGGTACGTTTTAATTTTTGGCTACGTTTGTATTGTGCAGACCAATACAAACGTAGCTGGCTACGTTTCTATACACGTATTGCTACGCATTGCTACGTTTGGTCTACGTTTTGCTATGGTTTGCTACGTATATTGACGGTTCGCTACGTTTTGAAAACGTAGCGAAATGTAGGGGTTTAAACATGATAGTGTGATAGGGGCTTTACAATTATTGAGGAACTGGTCTAATAAGAAAAAACTTAACCATGTTCACAAGACCATGAAATTGAGTTCAAGGTCAAAAGCCATATACCAGACTGACATGTACAAACCAAGACAAGTAAATATTATTGACATGTCACTTGTACTTATTGAGAAATAGACTTGAGCAAAATACTAAATCTGGGCACTGGACCAGGAAATATAGATCAAGGTCACATGATTTTGTGCCCGCTAGATAAGGTTTGTCATAAGCCACCTATGGAACAAACATAACGTTCCTACATCAAGGAGTTCTATAAAACTTCTTGAGTTTAGCTGCCGACGCCATCGCCATCATACTTTGCACGCCTATGTCTTGCTTTCCGCGACTTTCTCCTCGGGCAAGAAAATAATGATATAATTAACATAGCTACCTTGAACTGATTATTACATTATTTTATGCAAAATTATACCAAGTACTGAAACATGATATCTTGAAATCAAGCAAAATCTATTAGCAATGAGTTACAAAGACAACACAAAGTTATAAGCAGCCTGAAACCATACATCAAGTCTCTTGTACTATAAGTATATGTACATACATGTGAAATTTGCACGTGTCCCCATTCTGAAACACATTGAGAGTTAATCATCAAAGTAATTTCAAATATCCATAATCTGCAATATTTGCATTTGGTTTAATATGTCATATATAATCATAATAAGTAAAGTTATTAGTATTATCATAATAAATCACTGTATCAAATATCTCCATTTGAGCTTTGCAAATTACTGTATTGGTAAACATTTCGTCATCTGAAAAAAATGTATATCTTACAAAATAAGTATATGTTATCTGGATTTTGACAAATGTATATCGTAAAATATCATCCCGTGAGCCAGAATATGAACCAAGCTTCATATTCTGGCGAGCGGGATGATATTTTACAATATTCCAGATTTATCGTCTTTTATTTCTTATTTCTATACAATAATTTATAAGGTTTTGTGTCAAAATCTCCCAAGGCTGCGCGGGAAATGAGGTTCATTCATTTTTTTAATAAACAAGAGTGACATCACCTGATGTCACTCTTGTTTATTGAGAGTTCACACTGTTAGTGCTTTAGTTTTTTGTGTTGTATATGTAACGTTCGTGTGTTTTGTGGGCATGTGGTGTCTTTGGTCTTCCGTCTTTTGGTGTTCTTGCTTTTGCCTTGTCTCTGGACTTTGATTTGTGTAATCTTGTGCTTTGTTCCTTCGGTATTCTACTGCCGTTGTTTTAAATGGGAAATGTTTTGTTGTTTATTTATGACTTCACACAATATTTTTGTCGGCTAACGTTATTGAATTAAAAAAAAATGGATTGAACCATGTAAGTAAATCGAAATAAAGTCGCTTTTTATATTTCAGACAATCTCATTGTTTACATGTGTCTTCCATTTCCTAGGCACTTTTATGACGTCACAATGTAAAAAAAATGGTGGCTCTGCTGAAGTTATCAGCGACCTAGTTTACGCCTTTCTGCGAACGTCTCGTTTTCATTTGTGTGTATTGGTGTCGTTAATTTGTTTACAAAATTAAAAACGGAAAATATAATAGATTCTTTATCCACTTAAGATTTATTTCTTGCGAAACGGATAAAAAGGATATTGCTTGTCAAACATTGGGAGAATTGCCTTGATAACTCCAGTTCAACCTCTTGACAAGTTCGGGTCAACCGGATATGGCTTTTGTGGAAGTGCTCTGCAGGCTGAGATAGACGGAGGGATAGACGATAATATTTGATACGGGACTTTCAAGATATGATGGGAACTCCTGTGGGATTGAAAGGAAAACTATGTGCCTCAATTCCAATTAGCAAGACTGACTGGATTCCTGACCTTTTGAATAATACATCTATATATCCTCAACTATTTTCCAACTTTTACAAGTTTAAGTGTACCATAGAGCGTTACAAAATATATTAGCTCATCAGTGGGAAATTAAATAGTGTTCCCACCTGTCAAGTGAATGTATTGATTTTGTGTGTAATAAAGGGATATTCGTTGTGACAAAAAATAACTCGAAAGTCCGATATACTGAACTTCTGTATCTGTAAATGTATTCAATGAAACACCTCTGAAAAGTGAATCGCATTATACATACATACATTGATATATATAAATTAATACGCTTGAAAATACATGTCGACATAATTAATCTACAAAATAAATAACAAGTCTTTTGTGGCATCATTCTGAAAGTCAAACCTGTATTTATTATACAGTACACACACTTATGTATTTTGCATAATATTTGCAAATATGAAAATAAACAATAAATTATCATAAATTGTATTGTGACTGAGTATAATACCAAAAAGCAAATTTTATTCTTTGCAGATCATAACATTAAATCTGCAGCATAACATCTGAAATATGAAATTAGATCAACAATGTACAATGAAAATGACATATATGAAAATTTCATGACTAACATTTGCAAATTTTTGGCAAATATATCTTCTTGTTAAAACCTGCAACTCCGATATATTATTCTGAAATGCATGTACAAAATAATCTGCAACTCTTGATATATTCTGAAATACATGAACAAAATAATATGCAACTCTGATATATTCTGAAATACATGTATAAAATAATTTGCATCTCTGATATATTCTAAAATACATGTACAAAATAATTGTTCAAAATTTTGAACAGTACACAATACTGCAAAGCAAAATGTTCTGAACATATATCGAATTCAGTCAAATTAAAACTGGATTCAATACAATCGCAATTAAAATAGGAAAAATGAAAGGATATGGAGTGAATGTACATGTGACAAAAACGCACACGATACATAGAAAACTCCAGTTTATCAAGGACAGGGCTTTTATTCCTGTCTTCATCTTGATGTGGCCATGTTTGCATATCAATTTGAATATCGATTAATTTGTAGCAAATACATAAGGGGCAGATACAAGATTATTAAAATTTTGTCTATTTGCCAAGGGGGATAACCAAATACTTTTCACCTAAAAAATACACAACTAGTAATCAATACAGCAAATCATATAAACAAGTATATTTTTTTTCAGCATATATGCTATTGAAACAAATTTAATGAAAACCAATAATCAGAATGATTTTTACAAGAAATCATTCATGAATATCAAATACTGAACAACATTTTCAGAAATAATATCACCACCTTCACTATCAGACACCTGAAAATGAAAATTGTCATCAGTATCATCAAATAGTAAATCTTCATCAAAATCCTGAAAGGAATCATTTTCTTAGGCAAGTAGCACATTTTTGCAGTCAGTGCACTTGCATCAAGGACCGCAATGGCCATCCTTGTAATTAGACTTAGACTTCCTGCAGCTGCAACGATTGGACAAACAACCTGTTTTGCAGTTGCAGCCTTTGGTATACCACTGTATTGTTTGTTCCACTTTTTAAAAATTTAATTTGAATCCCCTACAACCAACATTGTGCTATTTGATACATCCCAACCAAGGTCTGCAATTGATGAAAGTTTAGGAAAATTAACTGATGCCTGACCCCAGTAAATAAACGTTTCCAGTGAAGTAGAAGTGCTTGTGGGTTTGGCAACATGTCGACCTCAGATAAAACCCTGTCCCATAGCTTTTCTCTTATTTCTGCAATTAATGAAAGGTGTTTTGATAGTACAGAATCTGCATCGAGTGAATCATACAATGCCTTTGGTGTAGTATAAGGCTGAAAAGCAATATAATATTTATAAAAATAGAGTGCGGATATTAACATGCAGAAAGACAATAACCCAACTTCTCAAAATCACAACCACTAATAATGTAAAGCATCTGTATACATTCTTCAATACAGTCAATTCCTTGGAAAAAATAGATCACTTTTTAAAAAATAAACAAATTGATCCATATTAAGAAATACATTTATTATTTAGCTGCACTGCCACGGATTTGTTATGGGACTTAATCAATGGGTGACCTACAAAAGATACATCTGTATCATGACTGTAAAAGATTGCATGTGTTGCAGTTGATACTGCAGTATGAAGCCATACCCTTGTATTTGCCTCCTCATGGGCACCTGGTGCATTAATATATTTTACAATAGAACCATTGGCAACACAAAAGGCTGTATCTTTGAATTCATCGTCAAAACCACCGGCAGTGACAAAGAAACATTTTGACTTTCTGAATAGCAAGGGCAAGGAAATATTCTGAAAGAAAATTTACTAACAAACGCTACTGTTTTCTATCTGATATAAATGATTTCCAGTTTGAGGGTAAACATGTATTCTGAGTTATTGTGTAAAAGTGGCATGACTGAGATTTTTTCCGTAAAGGTGTTATCTCGTCTTGCCCTTTCGATTCTATTTGGAACATTGCAAAATCTAAATTTAAGTAAATTTTGTTGGAAACTAAGGAGTAGCTCCCTCATGCAAAGCTCTGTCCTTAGCTGGTTTTGGCTTCACATTTAGATCACATTGGATACTTGTTCTCTTTTTTATCGTCTTTGAGTTTATGGTCTTCCAAACGTTTAGATTTCATCTGAAATGAAGAGACATAAGTTGTCGGAATGCGCATATGCAGAATTTAAATTCACAGTAACTTCGGTATTTAGTTTATTCTATATTTTTCGGACTTGCTCCATGTCTGTTTGGGTCATCGAAAATCAGATGAACCTCTGAAGCTGAAAATTGTTTATGTGGTCTGACAATCCATCTCTAAAATAAAAAAATCAGCATAATCTGAAAAAAAGAACTTTGAGTTGGGAGGGAGCTAGAGTTGATCATGAACATACCATCTAGAACACAGGCAGTGACATTACAGGGAACTGAAATAGGAGTATGGGTGTAAAATGCATCGAGATACAATGACCTTAATACAGCTGTAGCAGATGACTTTTGTCCTTTTCCTGGTACTCCATTGGCATCACTTAAGGCCCTTGGCAGCCTTAAGAAGTGTTCCAAATCTTCGACTGGTTTGCTATTGAATTTTGAAAATGCAATTTTTTGACATGTAATTACAGTTCTCTGGTCATTTATTTCCTTCTTTTGTTTGTATACTGTGATTCTTGAACCTGAAAATGTTTTTAATTTTTTTTTCTTTTTCTTGGTAGGGGTTAAGAAATCGTATCTGGAATTTTCAATAAAAAGCATTTCAAATAATTATTAAAATCTTCCTGTCTATACTGTCTGTAGTTCATCAAACTGTCAGTCGAGAGAAAAAGAGAAGAGGACTTAAATTTTAATAGATAATTTGAAATTGTGGTTTCTTCAGTTTTCATATGAAATGGAGGTCTTTCTATGATGTGTAGACTCTCTCTCAAGTTCAATTTGAGACTTTAAATTATGTAAATCCTCTGCCCTATATGGTAAATACAAAGTCAGTTGGGCTAGAGATGGCAAACTATGGGAATTCAAGGCATTTTTGGTCTTCAAATTGTTCCCCATCTCATGTGCTTCATCAAGAGCAACTAAATAATAGTCTCCCTGAAATTGAGACAGAAAAACAAACATCCCTGTGAAAAAAAAAGTCAGTTATTTCCTTTCGAAAAGTAAGAAGGTCTGCCAAGAGATGGAGTATAATCCTTAAGTGATTATGTCTGTCAAAGGCATAAAACAAACAGGTTAGTTTCTTTAATGATGCATTTCTTAAAGTCAGGTTTCTACTCCTAATAGAGACATAAAAACCAATGTATGATTAAAAATCAAGGTGCACAAATTGGTCCAAAAATGCAAAAGTATCACTTCTTTCACACTTATTTATTCGCCACTCTTCAAATTATGCTATCAAATCACCTGAAAAAAAAATAAAAAATTTCACCTTTTTTTGCACGAATTACTTCACCTAAATTACTGAAACAAACACCTTATAACTAAATCAGTAAGAATTTTTGATAATTCATCAGTAAATTTACTGTTTGTATTTCCAATTTCATTTCCTGAAACAGAGATAAGAAATGTGTTAACCTGATGTCTTAATATTGCTTCCCACGCATGCATCATAAATCTGTGTGTAATCGACCAGTTTGTGCACTCTATTAAATGTCTAAATGTGGAACCTTTATGACAAATACTCGAAAGTTCTTTTAATCCAGCCTCAAAATAAATTTTAATGAAGACTGGCAAAATGTTTTTCAAAATATGCCAGTCTCCAGGATAAGGAAGGAACGAATCAACGTTTTCGCCATACTCGGCTGTCAACTTCATCATATGGTCATAACGTTTTCCGTCACCTTCAATTACTATAAATTTAACACTGCTGCCGACCTGAATTTTTTCAAAAAATTTATTTAACACTTTAAGAACTGTTTCTTTATTGTCTGCGGACTCATCCAGAATAGCTACAAATGTAACTTCGGACACTTCAATTTTCTGAAATGGCAAAGAAAAAAAAGGTTTTTATTCCAGGTACTATGATATCTACTTTTTGGAGTAAGGATTTAGTTAATTCATACTTGTTGACATTGTTAGTAAAGTCTGTCCATGCCGTCCGTTCGTCTTCTGAAATATCAAAATCTGACACTGAAAGATAACAGAACTAATTTGGTCTATTATGGGAGGGTTGTTCAATTTTGTTTTCAGGATTTATAAGAGATTCTACAATATCAGATGAAATGGAGCGATCACGTGAAGTATTTAAACCCGGGTCTGGAGTAATAAAATCATCTGAAATATAAATGTTAATAGATGAATTGGACACTTTCAAACTAGGACGGGGTACAACATTTTGGACAGAAATTCCATAAAAACCACTCTTAACTCTACAAACTCCCACAAGAGAGTGGTTTTTATCTAAGTTGTCAAATGATGACACAATACAACTGTTAGTAGAAATGCATTTTTTGTTTTTGTGTCCAACTCTTTACACTTAATTGTAATTAATCTATTCAAGGAATCTTTAGATATACCAGCTCCTAACCTACAATTAAATGAAAGAAAACTGAAGAGGAATTACTAATCTTGCCTGCAATATCTGTCAGTAGTAAGTGTAAAGGTTGGACACATTGGAAATTTTGTGTATTAAATACACAACTAGAAACAAATAATCTAGGAAGAACTCTGTAAACATTAAAAGGGTCTTCAATATGATGATTATCCCATGATATCAAATTCTTCTTAATGTCACTTTCTTCTCTACCTGTAGCACTAAACCTATTAAAAAAAGTTCCATAAATCAGCTAGTTCACTTTTTACCTCCTTTAAACAGTTAAAATTTTGTATATTAGGTAGTTCTTCAGAAGATTAATTTTCTGACACATATAATTTGACAGATTTTTTTAGAATATTTGATGCCTCATCAAGAACTCTATGTTTTTGCAACTTTGTCTGATTTTCTGAAATGAGATGATAAACTTTTTGTGTTAAAGTTTTATTTTCATTAGTCAACTTTTCAAGTTTTTCTTGGTTTTCTATAACCGACAAATGGAAGCTGGTCAAAATATCTGAACCATTTCTATATATTAATCTACTCAATTGTTTGTTTTTGTTTGGGGCATAATACAGCAAAGATTTCCCTAATTTAGCTTTAAGCATTATGTAAAGCCATTTAATATCATGTGACAGGCTTATCACATCAGCATCTGTGAAGAAAAGAGTATACAAATCAGCATTTGGTAGAAGCCATTTTGAGTTGTTTGAAATTTTACATTTTCTCCTACATCTGACCTGCAAAACAAATTATAATTGTTGTAACATGTTACACAACAAATCATTTTGTTATTTTGCTCATATCCTAGTCAAAATTCAATTCATTTACTAACTAAAGTATTTAATAAACAACTCTGATTTTTCAATTGGAATTGAGACATATCTCTTTGTTCTAGATGTCTTTTCGCATACAATGCAAGCCTGTACTGGTGTATCATTTATAACATGATTAAGTTTGTTGAAATGTGCATGACAAAGAGGAACAACAATATTTTCTATTTCTTCTGAGACTGCATCACCTAAAGCTAAATTAAATGTTTTATACTAAAGATGTTTTATGGACTGCCTCCTTGTCACATAGGTTATATTTATTTAACAAACAGTATTCCTCAATATCTATAGAAGTAAGTGACCTTTTAAGAGGAGTACAATCACTACTATTAGTGTCTACAACAGAAGACTTGGTATGCAACCTTCTTAATTTAATTTCACATTTCCTACAGATGCATGCTGTCTCTGAAATATTGAAAGAACTTTGAACAAAAGAACAAAAAAATAGGTACATCAGCTGCCTTTTGAATCAAATAAATATACCGCTTTGATGCATCATCAACTCCATAATAAATACAGGGGCCCGGATCTGAATTAGGATGTACCTTGTAACAGTTATTTCTCTGAGACATTGTGCATGTATTTGATACACTGCAAGTTAGAAATGAAATTAAGAGGATGGTGATTACAACACAATGACTCAAACAGTAGCTTAACATTAATTCTCAGAAATATATTCCTATATAAAGTAATATGTTCAAATCTTTGGACGAAAACAAACAAATTGTTCTACATGTTACACTGTATTTCAGAATATTTATAATTGAATGCAATAGTAAAAAATTTGCAATACAAATTTACGGCCTCTCAAACACAAAATGTAGATTCCGATCTTACATTGAATTATTTACATTATTTTTTTTTTGCAAATATTTGATTGAGCAAGGATAGAATGGCATGCAAAATTGCATGAAGCTACTGGTAGTAGATCCGTGTTGCCTTGTTGTTTATTTCATCTGGTTAAGTATGTCACATGCACTCCTAAAATAAAAATCATTTATTTAATACATGATATTCAACATGTTCGTTTTCATCTGCTTTCTGATTAAACAGTCGACACATTATATGAAGGAATCAGGGCCAAACAAAATGAAAAAAATCAAGAGGACTCTGCATGCTACAAATTTTGGACACATTACATTGTAACAATATTTTGGTATGTAATCTGCAATTGAGCAAATTGCTACAACTTTTTACATAATTTAAAAAAACAAAACCGGCGTCTTTTTTGTGATGGGTTCCAGGAACCTACTTGTATTCCTGAAAATACAGAGAAGGGAGGGGGGGGGGGTCGTCCAACATTCGCTCGTTGCACTTCAGTTCTGCAATAAAACATAAGAAATATTTTTTTTTCTGAATATATTGAACAAATAATATAAATGGATTTTCGGGGAAGTGCTATGACTGGGTAATGTTCGCTTTTGGTCCTGAAATTATGAATTAGTACAAGATTTTGGGGGCCTTTGAACCTGAAAAATTCTTCAAATATGGCGGCTTTTGATCTGTTGCTATATACGCCTACTTCGTGTGAACATCAGAGAATGATGGGATTTTTTAAACGAAAACTCTCTTCCGAATTGTCAATGTTACTATTAAAAGAATAAATTTATTTATATAGTTAATGGGATGCGATTGTGTCAGTTATTTTCAGACCTGGGAAAATCCTGCCATATTTTTAGCACGAAACCAATAAAACTTATAGTTTGGGGTAACCGCAGATTTTTTCCCGATTAACACTCGGTCACAAGTATTTGCAATAGTCCAGATAACAAAGTCTGGAACAATCTACGGCATGCCAATTTATTACAATCAGGGTGAATAAAACAGTCTATTACGTGGTTTAATATGAGTCACTGAACTTATTATAATTATTTCGCTTTCTGTCTTTATTCACGTCCGGATGAACTTGTCCGAACCAAATCTCCGAATTTATTTGACCTAAAACTTTCAAACTTTCAAACATCCAAAATTCTATGGCAATATCATTTACAAAGCGCATAAATTCAAAAATTGTCCTTCAAAACTTATTAATTCCTTGAAACTTAATCATAAAGGATTTAAATACAGCATTGTTGTTAAATCGTTACTTCTGGTTTTTGTTGGCAAAAATATTGATCATCTCCTAAAGGCTTTACACCATAACTAAATTTAAACAATTTTTCATATTGGCAGTATTTGGCATTGCACAATATCATGTTCGTCTTTTATAATTGATGACGTTGCTATCCCAAATCTATTTAGAATTATTTCAATTGAAGTTTCATATGTAAGAAGGCTTGATATCATTGTCAACGGAAATTATGTCCTTAGCTAGCTGTCAGTAACTGCGAGCATTTGTCCGGACAGTACCTCTGTGTATTGTCTTCATGTTTTATGTACTTCATTGTAAAGGTACTCGTCTTGATAAGTTGGACTTTTTTCTGGTTTGATTTTTACCGTGAGTCTTGTTGTGTGTTTATTTTTAGCCATTCACCACACATAGGGGAGGGTTTGGATCCAAAAAAAGAGTTAACCTCAACGCAATTTTTGCGCCTGTCCCAAGTCAGGAATATGTTGGTAATTGACTTGTCCGTGTCTTCTTATAAAATTTTAGTTTATTTGTATTTGGGTTATTGGATGTGGATTGTGTCCATTGATTTATCCACTTTTTTATCTGTTTGGGGCCATTTGGGGCTTGCTATATGGTGTTAGGTTCCTCACTGTGTTGAAGACCGTACGGTGACCCCTAGATGCTTTGTTTTGGGTCGTTTTAACCTGGATATGGGATGTTGCCTCCATGACATTTACCCCATTTCCTTTCTTTTTTCATATTTGTAGGATGTTTGCCCAATATCTCTTCTGTGCAAGAAACACATATTTTTGCAAAGGGGGTTAATGAGAGGACATTTGGGGGCTCAAAAAGGAGTCGGGTCTGCCATGTAAACCCTTTTGGAAATTTAGAATTTATTTTAACCATTTTCTTACTATATCTCATATGTTTTGAATTCAACAACATGCATATACTAATTTATAAGGGCAACCCCTGCCCATTATTTTTTTATTTTTTATTTTTTTGAAAATTTGTCTTAAAATGTCAATAAATATAATCTGAGAGTTCATTTGGGGGACTTTTGTGTTTCGTTTGCACAGTTATCACTTGTTCACTTTGCATTATTCAACGCTTTGAGTGGCCTTATTTTTTAAATCCTTATTATAATAGTTTCATTTTCTTGTTTGTTTTTAATTCACTTAGGCAACTGAAAATGTGCATAACATATACACTCAGCTAGTTCAAAAATTTAAAATCCAAGCTTACAAAAAATATGCTTTTTTATCAAATATCTTTCGAAACATAAGATATCAAAAAATACACGGAGTTTGTATCTCGTGCAGTAGGTGTATGCTCTGTTTATTTTGTAAGTTGTGTTTTTTGTTTCCTTTCTTTTTTTCATTTGAGAAATTCTAATATGAATGCACTAGCAAATTTCAACATTTGGCTTTCTTGTTTTGTAAAAAAATAATCTATTTTTCTGGCAATCTGTATATATATTGCACACATCTCCCGATTTTACTCGCCAAGTGTTCTTAAAATCAACTCGATGAGTGCCCTATGATCGTTTATTTATTGTATTGTCTGTTGGTCCTTTTGTGGGCCAAAGGATGGAAGTGTTTGTAAGAGTACTTTGCTCGATATGTTATCCTCGTTGATGACCCCACGTCCATGACAAAAATGATGTAAATCACCGAATGGATGTAGCGTTGTTCATCATTTAGCAAGTGAATTCCGCTGAAACCGGTGTTAGGGGCCGTCTTGAACTTACTACGATGTAAGAGTGTTTGTTCTTTGTTGAAGGCCTCATAGTGACTTCAAGATGAATTCAAAAATGTAAGCGTTGTTTCATTTGTTTAATCATAATATGTATTTATAGGGATTTTGTCCCATATTACATTATTCCTTATTCTTTAATTTGTTCAGATTCTGTATTTATATTTCTACATCTAGTTCATCAAACTAATTAACCACTAGAAAATTAGAATATCTGACATTTTACGACGGTCATCTCGTTTATAATTTAGATTTGAAAGTCTGCTAGGTTCAACCTTTTTACTTTTTGTTGTATTTCATTTACAAGGTATAGATGTAAATGGAGGGTCCGAGACCTTGTGATTCTGCCTGAAGCCGCAAGGTGCCCAGGTATTACAGTTGGTTGAACGTTCAACGTTACATGTTTTGCGTGTACATTCCGTGTTTCGTGCGTTCTGCTGGCGTTTTCCGTTCGTTTCGTTTCAAATAAATCAAATCGTGTGTTGCTTGTACCATTCATACACGTTTTACACGAAACAAACGATTCAATTAGTTCCGTTCGTGTACGCAAGCTCGGAACAGTTCATATCGTGCAGAGCGTGCATATCTTATGGAGCGTGTATTTCGGAAATGCGTTTCACCAAAATAAATCCTATAAATGATTATTTCATAGTGACGTATGTCAACAACAACCAGACAATCATAATGGGCTTGCAGTTCGTAACTTTATCGTCCAATTCCATTCAGGTTGACACATCAAATCTGCTGATGCAGTCAGTTTTTAACAACATTCATGATATCAAAACAACACGACAGTCATCCGAATTGTTTCCGAAACGGTATGTTGAGTATGTCGAGAGAAAAAAGGGGGGAGGGGGTATGGAAGTGTCTGTGCTGCTACCATTATTTCTCATTTCCATATATGTATGTAGTGCACAATATATATGTATATGCATGGACAGCAAGAGTACTAACTTTCCAAGTTAAACTATGCCTAGGCCAATAATTATACCAGGGCAGGAACACGAGTAGTTGTGTACAAGACCTTGCATTTGACTTGTATGGGAGTTATGCCGAATATGCACATTTTTGTGAAAAAATTGTTATCCTGCAATGATGATATTTACTAGACAAATACGACCCTACGAATATTTTCTACGAGCATTTCTACCTGTTTCTAAAGCTCGTCAAAAAAATTATATATTTTCTGACAATGTACATATAGTGTATATACATGTATACTTATTTCGCTGAACTTGATTTAGGGGCCAACTCTGACCTGCCGTTGGGTGTGGGGTTTCCTCACCATTCATTGGAGATCTTATGGTGGCTTTGAGTTTTTATAACTCCCCTTTTGGTCGTTGTCACTTTGACACATTCTCTGTTTCCCTTTGTTATACCATTAGATGCTTATTTTATATATTATTGAATGTTCAGAGCCCTTTGTATATTAAGACGATACCGTAATGGCAAGTACACATTCTTACTCAATTTCATGACATTTTTTATTCCAAATTAAAAGTGCTAAAAATGTTCTTTAATATGGGATAGATAATGAAAGATGTGAATGAATTAACCAAAATATTTATTTCAAAACAAGGAAAGAATTTATATTATCATATGTTAAATACGAAAGCCGAGAAGGGACATCGTTTTGAGGAATTCTGAATTCAGAATACGGAATTCAGAATTCGGAATACAGAATGCAGAATTAAGAATATATTACATTTAACCAGTTAATGCAGCAAAACAAATATTCTTTTAAAATATCACGTTCATTATGACGAATGCATGATATTTTCGGTGTCCTTGCATTTTATTTCATGTGTAACAAGGCAGATCGTTGTAATTGGTCGGATAACTTGGGGGAGGGGGTAATTTTCTATATAAAGGAAGGTACGGATGTGCGGCCAAAAACAGGCCTCTTTCAGGTCTATATGACAAGGTTTAGAAATATCAG
>MJUU01000106.1:125017-155502 GCA_002080025.1 Modiolus philippinarum | reverse complement strand
ACTCTTTCAACACGTCATTTCCGGTCAATAGGCCCGACTAGGGCTTCATATAAGACCACTTCCGGTTGACACATGGGGCTACGCCCACTTCCGGTCGCGCACGCGTCATATAACAAGGTCAACCGTGACCCTTGCAGGGTCACGTGTTGTTCCAACACGTTATTTCCGGTCAATATGGCTACTTACAGTAGTTACACACCTACTTCCGGTTGCGCATGCGCATCATAAACACGTCTACATCCGGTCACGTGACTTCCGCTTCCGGTCACGTGACTTCCGTCACGTCACTTCCGCTCTACGTCACTTCCGGTGACGTCATTTCCGGCTCCACCACGCTCCACCACCTCAAATACTAATTTGCTCGTACCCATATACTACTGCCGTGCCTGTAGTGTGTACAGCGGTTTTGACAATAGAGCGAAATTACTGCCTCAGAAAATTTATACATCAAGGGTATTTTCAGTCACTGTTGCAATTGTCACTACAGAAGTTTTACGGTCATCACCATGATTTGACAGACCGTTACAATGTTTCTTGTTCACAAATGAGAACAGATATCTTTGGGTAGATCCAGAGTTTGTTACCGGACTGACTAACGTTACAACGTCTGTGACAAAACCAGACTTTTCACTGGCAGTGTGACAAGTGCCACGCGTGGAGCAGATCATGCTTACCCTTCCGGAGCACTTGATGATACCTCAGTTTTAATAGGGGTTCACACTGCTAGTGCTTTAGTTGTGTGGCATTCTTGTGCATTATTGTTTGTTTTGTCTTCCTCTTACTGTCTCAATGCGTGTTGGATGTGAATTGCCGTGATTTTAGATTTATGATTTTAGAATCCCCCTCTTCTCGTTCTTGCTTCGGTATTTGTTTGCCGATGTATTTTATACCTGCAAACAAATTTTAGGGGTATATAGAAATCACCCTGTCTGTCTGTCCATCTATCTGCTTGTCCAACTATCCAGACCTATTGTTAGAACGACGCCCTAAACCACTGGAAGGATTTTGATGATACTTTACACAAAGGAAGGACACTATATGGAGATGTGCATGAATGATATAATTATTGTCCAACAGCTGAAAAAGAGATAATTTGACTTTGACTTTTCATCAATTACGCCTCAGCAGATTGTCCAGCAAGTAATACTTTCTTAAACCACTTGAGAAAGATTTTGAAAGATAAATGACACTATATTGAGATGTGCACGGAAGAATATAATTATTGTTCAAAACAATTTTACTTTGAGTTTTCATTGATTCCATCTGCACAGGTTATCCCATAAGCACAAACCCTCTTAAACCACTTAAAATTTACACTAAGGAAGGAAAGGGTATTGAGATGTGCACGAAGGAACATTACTATAATTTGCAACTAGGAAGGGGAATTTGACTGACTCTTCATCAATTCCTTCTATGCAGATTACCTTGTAAGCCCAACTCCTCTTAAACCACTTAATTGTTTTTATTAAACTTTACACAAAGGAAGACACTATATGGAGATGTGCATGAGGGAAATTAATTATTGTCCTAGACCAGGAAGGGGAGATAATTCAACTTTGACTTTACATCACTTCTGACTGATTATCCCATAAGTACATCTCCTCTTAAACCACTTAAAGGACTTTGTTGAAACTTTACAAAGATAAAGGACACTATATGTAGATGTGTATAAAAGGAATATAATTATTTTCTGACACTATTAAGGGGAGATCATTTGAATTGGACTAACAATTGATTCCTTCTGCAAGGATAACGTGTAAGCGCAACTCCATTTAAACTACAAGAGAGATTTTGATGAAACATTACATAAAAGAACACTACACAGAGATGTGCATGAAGGAATATAATTATTGTTGGAAACTAGGAAGGGAATAAGTTTTGTTTGCACAGTGTTGTGAAAAAAAAATTTCAAAGTCTTTGATACTTGAGGAAAATGAATTAAAGATGCCAAATTTGGTGAATTTCATTTTGCCAGAATATTTCATTGCAACCCTTGTGAACAAGTTATTTTTGAGGATTGCATCATTGTGTCCATATTTGTATTGTATCTACACTTGTACTGTGTCCACACCTGTATTATGTCCACAAACACTTTAAGCATATTGATTCAGGGTTCAGTGAGTGGGTGTATTAGTGGCTCCCGTTAGGCGGCAGCTCTTGTTTATACTTTGATATACTTCAGAATCTCTTTTCTTGGTCTTCTTCTATGAAAGTCATTGTATTGCATTGTTTATTTGTTTATTGTTTTTACCTGCATGACTTGCTTGAAAGATTCAGTTTGCTACAAAATCATTGGATTTTATCATATTTTAATTCTAAATTTGACAAATTTTCTAAAACCCATAAGACCAGTTATGTTTTTGAACTTTACCTTACAACCAAATATACTGAGTTATTATTGGATAAACACATACCAAATTAGACATTACACCAGACTTTTCACTTACATTATGACAGGTGTCACATGTGGAGTAGATCCCTACCTTTCTGGTACACCTGATGAAATTCCATTTTACAGGGGTTCACACTGTTAGTGATTTATCATTTGTGGTATTTGAATTATGTTCTGTTTGTTTCGTCATAATCAATTAATGTTGTCTCTCTGTGTGTGATCCTCATACTGATTTTTAGGTTGTTGCTTTGATATACATTTGAAGATCTATTTACCGGTATACATTATTGTTACATTTATACAATTATATTAATCAAAACCGTGCATTGCATTTGTGCTAATTAGTATTTCATTTGCGCCAAAAAATATTTCATTTGCACCACAAACTATATTTCATTTGCGCCAAATACAGGTAAATAGTATAGATAAAAATAAAAATACTGTTAACTTTTATACTTTTTACTCCTATTTCCCTCTTCTATTTGCCAGCATTACCTGTTTTACTTACTCACCACGGGGAGATTGAAGTAAAATTTGAAGCAATGATATTTTAATAAATTGTTAAAACTGATTTAATTTAAGAGTGATACAAATGTATTTATACAATGTACAAACAGCCATGTTTAAAGGTTCAGAAGTACCAAAAACATGTTACAAATATAAAAAAACAACAAATATCATTATGATCCAAACCAATGGGTGAAGTGTAAATTTTGCATATCTTAGATATATAGAATAATGGTAGCTTTGAAGGTCAAGACAGAAAATATCACCGTATCGAGTCCGATAGGACAAGCTGTGATACTAGTGATATTTTTTGTCGAGACCTTCAAAACTACTATAACTTTTTTTATCGGCAACATCATAAGAGTCATGACATCATATTCGTGACGTCATTGCCTGATATTTTATTTTATCAGGTCAGAAAAAGAGAAAAATGTACATATTGCCGATAAATAGTAAATATTTAATATTAAATAATGTATTAAATATTTTCCAAATGATATATTAAATATAAAATATTAAATAGTATATTTATCATTGCTTCCCCTACATTATTACCTGAGAAATGGCGCAAATGAAATACCCCACTTTTGAAAAATTGGCACAAATGCAATGCCCAAATTAAAATTGTAAAACAAACATCCTTATGAATTTTATGTTTTATTAAAAAATAATTCTTCTCTAACAAGACATATAAAATATGATTATTAATTATAAAAAGTATAACTAAATCTTAAATCAGATTAAGCCTGTTCAAGGTTTGACAAAAGTACTGAGTCCTGATTGTTAAAATACATGTATGTGATTTTAAATGATCAGTTAATAATAAAGATATTCAACTAACATCTAAATCAACAAATAAAAAAAAAAAGATGTACAAATAAAAATGTTTATTAAAAGTATGAGAAAACAATTATAAAATGATATCACAGTTATCAAAGATGTAAATGTAAATAAAATAAATAGTCAAAAATAACTTAAAAAAAATAACTTCAAACATATCACAGTTTCATGATTACAGTAAATTTTGAAATTTCCACAAAAATATTCTCAATGTGAATACTTTGATTTGAAGTGTAAGATGTAGATGAATATAAAAGACCCTGAGCACATAAATTACACCTTCGCAAACAGTTTGTCCAACAAAATCTTAAAAATAGTCCCTGCAGAAGTTCCCACTTGACAGTAAAGTATTTAATCAAAGTATTGCATTTAATAATTAATTCATAAAGATATAAAATTAAAACTTTAATGTTAATATTCTTTATCATTTTTTGAACTATTAGTATTAAAAAAATAATATTGTGCAGTGTGTAGTACAAATCTATTGTGAGTGAAAAAAGACTAACATTTGCAAAATATAAATCTAACTCACTCATTGGAGTATAAAAAATCAATAACATGTTAATTAAAAATCTTAACAAAAAAAAAAAAAAAATAAAAAAAAAAAAATGCAATTAAAAAAACTTTTATTAACCAATGAAGCTTATAACTCAGATATAGCCTTTCAATGTATTTATATCTCTTTTTTTTTAATGAAGAACTATTTTCAAATAAACTGCTAGTTAAAGTGTGCATGATATGCTTTTCAACTCTTAAGTCTGAGCTTTTGACCCACAACAAAATTGAATGATAGTAAACAGTTCTTCAATATACAGTCGACTCCATTTAATTGCATACCTCTTAATAGAATATTTCTCTTAATTGCATACAATTTTGCTGCACAAAACCATTTACTATATGCTTCTATGTTATTTATTCCTTTTAATTGCATATTGAATAGTTAAAAAATTCCTGTTAATTGAATAGTTTCATTTTCAAATCAAGACATGTTTTGTGAAATTTAACATTAAAATTATATATTTTTAGCAAATTATTCTGAAAATACTAATTAAAATGAGATATCTAATATGAAATGTCAAATCAATTAATAATTTTGTATAAACAGACTGTAATCTCTGTGTTTGCTTAATGATTAACTCATCATTTGACTCTTTTAAAGTTAATTGACATGTTTTTACAGCAAGATTGAAAACTCCTCTTAATAGAATATTCCTGTTAATTGCATATTTTTTCCTGACAAATAAGGTATGCAATTAACAGGAATCCACTGTATAACCATTTAACAAACATCAAAACTCAATATGTAAAGCATTACAAAAAAATTGTGAGTCTTCCATGGAAGACTTGTGTCACGTGCAATGCTGTTGTGGGAAGCACAAATTTTCAAGTTGTTAAACAGGAAGTACAGTAGAGTTCATTTATAACGAACAGGCTTATAACGAAATCAGGCTTATAATGAATTAAATAAAAATCCCCGGTCCCAACACTTTTAAAACAACATATTTTTGAAGGTTTATTACAAATTTTTTTATAACGAAATCAGGCTTATAACGAAAAGAATTTAAACCCAAACGATTATTTTACTTGCTCAAAATTTACCTGATATAACGAAAAAAGTTTGTTTTACAAACAAATTGTTTACCTGGTTTCTGTTGTGCGCAAATCATTGCATATTTCAATGGAAAAGTGCACCTGACACTACCAAACATTACTTTTAAAACTTTGAACAAAAATTGCAAAAAATTTAGAAGATGATTTTTCGGAAGTTGGTAATTCTACATAGTCTCTCTTATAACGAACAATGCTTATAACGAAATAAAATTGAAAGTCCCCTGGAATTCGTTATAGGTGAACTCTACTGTAGATGTCTGACGCACCTGGATTCAATAAGCACGATATGGAACCCCATACTAAAGTCACATACAAAATTTCAAGAGGCTGTGATTTGAAATTGCTGAGAAAAGTGTTACGGAAATTTTTACCATTGACAGGACTTGTTGAAAATCAAGTTAGTATTACAACAGGAAGTAGATGTCCAACAGACCTGAATTTGATAAGCGCAATATGGAACCCAATACTTAACTTACCATTGACGGTATTTGTTGAAAATATTCCAAGTCGGTAAACAGGAAGTAGATTTCTGACACACCTTAGTTTGATAAGCGCAATATGGAACCCCATGGTAAAGTCAAATATAAAATTTCAAGTGGCTGTGAGAAGTTGTTACTGAGAAAAGTGTTTCAAAAAAGTCGGACGGTTTAACAACGAGACAACTTAAGTGACCCCTATATGTTGCCACACACTACATGTGCAGGCCACACAAAAAGCATAAAAAAACTTAAGGAAACTAATATTGAGAAGAAAAATTACTAAGTCCAAGTGGCCATAACTTTACATAAAAACATAACCAATTCCAATCTTTCTTTGTAATTTATTTAGATACGGTGCATTCAGTTAACAAATATCAAATCAATTGTTGAGGTATTTTAAAGAAAAGGTGCAGAAACAAAGTCCAAGGGCAATAACTCAGTACAGGATCATTCTGTAAAAAAATCAAAGTTGATCTGTCACTTATATAGCTTAATTGTAATCAATATGTTTAGGTATTGCAAAGAAAACTTGCAGAATTTAAGAATTAACAGATGAACAGATGGAATAACTACAGGTATACCATAGAAGTCCATCTAAGAACTGGCACGTAAATCAAACCAAAACAATGAAATTTTACACCCATATAAGTTTTTGCTCTTTTCATGATATTTTTTAAAAATAATACATTGACTTATTAACATTGCAATCTTTGCTTCATTGGCTGAGCTTTTGATGTAAAGATGTACTGATCAATCAAGACAAAAGAGTTTTGATGTAAACTGTTGAACTTCGATGGCTCCAGCTATAGAGATCGAACAATGTATGAACTTGAACAATGGGACATCAAAAATGGTTTGAGACATCTTTTGCAGTTTGAACATATATAAAAATACCGTTAATTATCAAAATCCTTCTTTCTTTGCAGGAATTATGATATATTAAAAGAATTATAAATATTTCCATCATTCAGAAAAATTTTAGAAATTTCAGAAAATAAGATTTTCAGTTAATATACAATGGTCAGTTCCCTAGAACATATACCTCTACACATTTATCTCCCCTAGAAAAATGTTGCAAGCAAATGAAAATCTGTCAAATCTAATTTACTGCTTTTGAACCATGTCAAATGAAACGCAGCAGTCAGAGACTGCACATCCCCCCGCTCCCAGCAAAGTCGAAATGCACGAATTTTTGTGAACGCATGTATCATTGACAATCAGACCTTGACCGTTATCACGAGCTTACAGTGAATGTTGATGTATTTATTTGTGCTAACCTGGTAAATTAAGAAATATTTCCTTCAAGTTTGAATCACTGAAGCTATCTTAATACTATAAATCAATATACATGGAATATAAATGTACAAATATTAATAATTATTTTGAATGATTATATCTTCTGCGAAATAAACTCTGCTTCAATAAACTCTGCTTAGCTGAAACCATCAGTGAACCACAAACATAAAATTAATATGTATGTATGTATGTGGGGCCGACCCCCGGGGATGACCACTAAACTTGTTTTGTCATGCCCATTAGGAATATATATGGTTTAGGGGTGGGGATCTCAACTGTTTTTGAGATAAATTATTATTTTCAAAATGAGGGGGGTGGGGCCACCCCCGGGGTGGCCATTGAATTTCTCTTGTCATGCCCATTAAGAATATATATGGTTTAGGGCTGGGGATCTCAACTGTTTTTGAGATAAATTATTATTTTCAAAATGAGGGGGGTGGGGCTGACCCCAGGGGTGGCCATTGAATTTCTCTTGTCATGCCCATTAAGAATATATATGGTTTAGGGGTGGGGATCTCAACTGTTTTTGAGATAACTTGTAATTTTCTAAATGAAGGGGGCGGGGCCGACCCCCGGGGGTGATCATGTAACTCGTCTTGTCATGCCCATTAAGAATATATATGGTTAAGGGGTGAGGATCTCAACTGTTTTTGAGATAACTTGTAATTTTCTAAATGAGGGGTTGGGGCTGACTCCCGGGGGTGACCAATTAACTCGTCTTTAAATGTGGAATATAAATATATATGGTTAAGGGGTGGGGATATGAACTGATCTTACCATATTTTGAGATTTTACATATTAGGGTGTAGCCCCACCCCCCGGGCCAAAATCAAAATTCCGAAACCTTTGGCACAGACAACTCCCCTAGTGTTACTAGTGTACCTAATTTCATGTTTCTATCTTCTACAGTGTAGGAGGAGTTCTTGGACAATCGTTTTTACACATTTTTTAACCCCTTAGGGCATTGCCCCTAAGGGCGGGATCAAAATTTTGATACCCTCTTTCAACTTGGGAAAGGCAATATAAATAGTGACATAAGTTCCAATATCCTAGCTTTAACACTTTTGGAGATATCTCCATTTATTGGATATCGCGAAATTTGTTTTTTGCTCATAATTTGGCCCCAAGGGGTCAAATTCCAATTTTTAGGGGTCTATTCCCTAGTGGGTCATATACTCTTCCATGATGCCAAATTTTAAGTTTCTATCTGTTGCGGTTTCAGAGATATGCCTTGCCATTACAGACGTACGTACGTACGGCAAACTGCATTACATGATCCCCCCGCTTTCGCTAAGCGGGGGGATAATAATTCTGGAACAGTTTTCAAACAGAATTTCGTCGTTTTGGCTTCTTAGACTAAAGTTCAAAGAATTGTCCTAATTGAAGGTTGGCAATATTTTTGCCACAAATTGAAACACTGTCATAATTACTGGTGGCAATTAACGACATCCATAATCCATATTGGTGAAAATTGTATATCACATTAGTTGATAGTGTAAAGCTTCATTGTTTACAAGTTAAAATAACACAATTTAAAGACCTGTTATGAGCATTTCTTTTGCACTTAAATTCTTGTAAATGCCCCCGTACTATTCCATCTCTCTTTTGTCTTTCCTTTGATTGTCTCAATTTCGAAGCACTTTAACTGATAATTTACCTCAAATTATTTACTTACCCCGAATTATTTACCTCATTAATTTTTATGCATATTCATTCATATATATGCTTAACTTTGACCTTCTGTTATGTTTCACCTAAATATTAGATAAAGTTCAAGTTTCATGTGAGAAAAATTTCCTGGTCCAAGGATCGAACCTGCGCTACCTTTCTGTTATATCAAGGTGATCAAACAGCATTCATAATACCCGGTATGTCCCGACTACCATCGCAAGTTAACGAATAGACGAAAGAAAATATATTTAAAGTGACCATAGATCAATAACTCGGTAAATTTTTAAAATACAATCTAATCAGTATTTATATAATAAAAGTAAACAAATACCTGAAACAAGATCAATATAAAAGGAAACTTTTTTGTATGAAGAACAAAAAATACATTTATTAACGAACTGATATATGTAGCCTCAATAAACTGATTTAAACTTAGTAGTAAGTCTTCCACGGAAGACATGTGTCGCCTGCATAATAACACACACAAAAAAATGGCTAAGTTCTGTCAAACAGGAAGTGGGTATGCATGAGATCCCTTGACCCTTTTACACATTAAAGATCCCCATAATGATACTCCATACCAAATTGAAGAAGGCAAGGATATGTGGTTTCTGAGAAAGATGTGACAGAAATTTTCAAGACTCGAAAAATATTCTAAGTTCAGTCAAACAGGAAGTGGGCATGCGAGAGATTCAAAACTCTATTACACAGTATAGGTCTCCCTACTGATACTCAACGCTTAATTACAGAAGGCTGTGATAGGTGGTTCCCGAGTAAAACGTGACACAAATTTTTTGTGACGCGGATCGGTAAAAATATTCTAAGTTCCGTCAAACAGGAAGCGGGCAAGCAAGAGATCAGAAACTTTATTACACAATATAGGTCCCAATACTGATACTCCATACTGAATTGCAGAAGGCTGGGATCTGTGGTTCCTGAGAAAAATGTGACAGAAATTTTCAAGACGCAAAAATATTCTAAGTTCCGTCAAACAGGAAGTTAGCATGTGACAGATCCAAAACTCTGTTACTCCGTATAGGTCCGCATACTTATACTCAATGCCAAATTGCAGAAGGCTTGGATACATGGTTCCTGAGAAAAATGTGACAGAAATTTTTGTGACGCCGACGACGACACCGCCGGCGCCGACGCAAGACGATGGATAAAGATCCCTATATGTCGCCACTGCGTGAACGCAGGCGACACAAAAAACATGAGTAGAAGATTCTATTTCAATGGCGGGATGTCAGCATTTAGTTTTAGATATATATTTTTTCATATTTTTCATATTTGGCAGTATTTTTTATAATTCGAGGTCTTTAAGTTAGTTAAAGTATGTTTCAGAGTAATTAATTGAATTAAAGTGCTTTGTAAGAAAAGGGTTGGTTAAAATGCCATCGTGCTGCACGCTCAGGCATCTTGACCACCTTTTTTCTTACCAAGCACTTTAATTCAATTAATTACTCTGAAATATACTTAAACTATTATGTAGAATATCAACGTTATATGTCAATCATGATAAACTTGTTCATTCATAACGTAAAACAATAACAACAATAACACTAGCATAATTGTCATGAAATACAACAATCATTCAAAAATAAGACAGATAATAAGTTTCCTGAGTTATTTACACAGTTTTATGACTTGCAAGTACACATGAAAAACAAATATTTGTAGAATGTTGAAACTGGAATCAGATGAGAGTTTGCAAATTTTTACATATTGATGTACAAGAAACAATATCTGACTCTGGTGGGCATGTATAGGGTAGACCAGAACATAATGAAGGGGTTCAACTCAATTCAAAATATAGTTAAATTTGATGGTTCAAACACCCAAAGATTGGATGAAAACTGTTCAAACTGGAGGTGTTTAAAGGTATCAACAAAAAGTGTTTCATACTTGGTGTTCAGAGTACTGCAATTCATCTGTACATGTACTTATTGTTTATACTGTAAAAAATTTTACCCTTTCTGTGTATACATACCAATAACAATTTACTTAACCAACAAAAGCTATATGTATACATGTATATTTGTTGTATGTGTAAATTCAGCAGAATTAAATTAATTTTCCTCAAAATATAAAATTGATGCCTACAAAAATAATTTTAAATACTATAAACTGTGAATTGTACTATTGTTCATGGATTTCTAATTTTCGTAGATTTCCCCAAAATTAAGTTTCAAAACTAATTGCATATTACCCCTAGAGTTTAAATGTATGGAATTTGAAACCACAAATTTAAGAAACAATGAAACAGTGAAATTTATGTAAACCCATGAAAATTGGTTACCGCAGATAAAAGTATTTCTATTGTATTAATTGCTGATAATTTGATGAGTCTTTCTGGTATGTGTCTGGAGGTAGATTTAAGAAATTTGTGTAGCTAGCTTGAAATCTTAAATTGATTATTTAATGCTCATTTTCTCTGTCATCTTCTGTATGAGTTCCACCATTAAATCATGAGGTAAATCACGGAATGTTGGAAGTCTGACAATCTCTGCCATATTCTCTTGCATAAAACTTTCACATGTCAACTTAATACTCTCTGAAAAAAAGTTGTATTACAGTACAGGTATTACATAATTTAGCACCATTTTTAGGGTTTTTTGTTCTTAAAATTATGCAATCAAGGATCTTTCAATGAAGTAACAAAATAAGCTATAAAATGTGTTAAAAGATGTCCCATTCCTTCCCCTTTATTTAACTAGATAACGTAAGTCAAATCAGAATAAAATTTGGGTTCAGGGTAGTTGAATCATGATTGATGAAAGTAATCATTTAAAAGATGATTGTAATTGTGTAATATATTTGTTGAATAACAAACCTGAACGAAAATATAAAATTAAAGCCAATGAAGAATAAAAAAAGGTGAATTATTCATATATGAATTGTATTGTATTCATACAGAAGATTTTTCTTTTTTTTTGTGATTGAAAGTTTATAAAATGCACTTGACAATTTAAGTGAAAAATAAATAGGTCATCCAACTTGTTTCTATGGCAGAAGCTTCCGAAAATACCAAGATTTTGACCTTTTTAATATTGTCATATAGGGAGAAAATATAATTTCAAAATTTTTCATATGAATAAAACGATAGATTTTGGTAAAAATATAGTATAATATGTGTTAAATAAATCACTTTGGAAATATAAAATAAAAAGTAGGTGCCACCGATCATATTTTTGAAAAAAAATTATGAAAAAGTGATTTTTTTCCCTTATTATATTCCTTTATAATTATCTCCCCTTAATAAAATAGGAGTTTTTCAAAAAGTGACATAATTTGCAAACAACGAGCATACATTTTGCTTATTTTATTTTATTTATTATCAATTAATTATTCAGGGTCATTTTTACAGATTTTTAATGGTAAATTCTAATTTTCATAAGATGTGCAGTTTTGGACATCCGAAACACTTTAAATGACCAAAACTTAGGAAAACACTTCAAGGTGATTAATTTCATGATACATGGCTGTTAAATAATAAAAAATACTTGTGCATAAATAATTGGTCAAAAGCCACTGAATCTTAGATGGTTTGAGGGTCATCATCAAGTTCGTTAATTTGTGATATAATGAGTAGTTGTTGAAGAATGAACCTAAACAAAAATTTAACAAATGTCACTCAAAGGTAAAATGTAGGTCATGGACCATAAATTGTTTATGAATTTGGATAGCTAATCAAGAAGTATGAACAGATATAATATTATCAAAATAATACATAGAGAGGTAACAAATATATGCCCTTTTCCACATATGAACTGGCCATTAAAAGTTGAACTGAAAATATTGATTAAAAGATATCTTATTTGTCCAATATTGCTTATTCATGTATATGACAATATACAACTTAATCTGGTGCTGTTCTTTGGTTGGAACCAACTGATAACTTGCATTGAAGTGCATAATCTGGGATGCTTGCTTTGATACTTTGGTACATTTAACGAATAACCCCTAGTCATTTTAACATTGACATTGCCCAAATCTCTGAAATCCTCAGCTGAAGCTGGTTTAACTGTTACCCTTCTATAGTACTAAAAAATTTTTCAATAGTTCCCCAACTATAGTTGAGTTAACAGCCTTTGAAAATTTTAAATATTGAGTTGGACACTGGTATCCTTAGATATTACATAAAAAATAATTGTCTTTCTCTAGGTGAAAATGAAATTTGCAGTTTAAGATCATAAATGTGCAATTCGCGCTGTTCTTTTACTTTTAGTTGGGTAAATGGATAAAAACAAAAAATTCATAAGGGTTCCCCGGAACCTAATGTCTCGCCCGCTCAGTGCACTGTCATAATTTGGCCTATATTTAGATGTGGTTGCTCGGTAGAATTTCAAGAAATAACTGGTCTCTGAAACTTCCATACCTAAATTGGAATCAAATATTTTTGTACAATGACTATTATCAATGAAATGTATTAAAAATATATATGGTTGCTAAGTAGAATTCCAAAAAATCACTGGTCTTTCAGAGTTTCATGAAATTTACCAAAACTGCAATCCAGGATTTTGGAAATTTCACTATTGAACATAATTACTCATACTGTAAGGAATTGAAAAAGATATGGTTGCTAGGTAGAATTCCAAAAACTATAAGTGGTATCTGAGAGTTTCAGGAAATTTACCAAAATAAGAATCAAAGATTTTTGCAATTTGACTTTTGAAAATCATTATTATAACTATAAGGAATTGAAAAAGATATGGTTGCTAGGAAGAATTCCCAAAAATAACAGGTCTTTGAGAGTATCAGGGAATTTACCAAAATTAGAATCAAAGATTTTTCAAATTTGACTTTTGCAAATAATCATTATAACTGAAAGGAAATGATAAAGTTATGGTTGTTAGGTAGAATTCCGAAAAATGACTGGTCTTTGAGAGTTCCAGGAATGTAAACCGAAATTGGAATCAAAAACTTTTGCAATTCTATTATTAAAAATGTTTGTTTGATTCTAATTTATTAAAAAAAGCATTGTTGCTAAAAAGAATTTCTAAAAATAGTTGGTCTTGGAGAGTTTCAGGAAATTTACCAAAGTTGGAACCATGTTGTCTAATTCTTAAGTGTTTAAAACTATGTTTGATACTAAAACATTGTTAAAATTTGTAATTGGATGCAAAATTTTCAACAATTATTGGTCTTTGACATTTTCAGGAAATTTACCAAAGTTGGAACCAGAATCAAAATTCCTACAGCCTGTTACACATCTGCGCATTTTATGCAGAAGTGTCAATATTAATGTAATTCTATTAAGAATCAAAGACTCTGTTTTACTTCTTAACAACTATTATTGAAATTTTTTGCAAAAAACTAAGTCTAAATTTGGAAAAAATACAGAAAAACTAGAAAAAAAATTTCCTATTTTTTCAGCTTGAGGTAATTTTCTGACCATCATCTAACTTTTGACCTCTTTTTGTGAAATTCTAATAAGATTTAATAACTTCATTTGACTTCTAAAAAACTTTAACCACAGGGTTAAAATAAATTTCTTGTGCAAAAAAACTAAGGGCTGTTCCAGAAAAAAGTATGTCCCCCCCCCCAGGACGGCACTTTTTTTTCAACCCTACAACCCATGGAATTCAATTTCTTTTTTTAGGCATGACCAATAGAATTTGGTGAAATACAATGACCCATAGAATTTAAAATAAAATGTTTTTTACCAGCCACCCACATAATTTTTCTAAAAATACAACCACCTGTAGAATTTATTTTACTGACCAGCAATCTAGAAGGTTTTGCTAAATAAAGTACCGGTAATAAGAATCTTTGAATGCTCAAATTCAAAAGGTAGAATACCATTGTTTTTTTAGCTTATTAATTATAAAATGGTGCTATCAGAAATAACTTTGTTGATTTGTTGTCAGTGCTGACCGATTGTTATATAAACAATACCTGTCCTAATTAACCCTAATGCATTTTTCTAATTAACCTGTTTATCTGTCACAGTATTATACCTACCTGTGTTGATTGACATCAAATCAATATTCGGAGAAGTAGGATAATTTCATGTGGGTAATTTTTCAGATAGACATAAAAAGATTGTGTTAGATTTGCAAGAGACATTCACAAAAACTAGAGTTTTGTGTGTCCCGGCCAGGAGACCATCTTATTGCAGGAGAAAGATCTGTTTTGCAGGAGTCTCCTGCATAAATCAGAAGGGTTAACACCCATGATTCTGGACTGGTAACTTCACTTTTGACTTCAGACAAAGGACTGACTAACACCGACTGTGACAAAACCGGACTTTCACTGGCAGTATGACGGGTGCCACGCGTGGAGCAGATCATGCTTACCCTTCCAAAGCACCTGATGATACCTCAGTTTTTATAGGGTTCTCACTGCTAGTGCTTTAGTTTTGTGACGTTCTTGTTCTTTTTTGTTTATTTGTTTTGTCTTTGTCGTATTGCTGTGAATTGCAGTAATTTTGGATTTATGATTTTAGAATTTCCCCTTTCCTCTTTCTTGCTTTGGTATTCGTTTGCCAATGTATTCATAACAAAGTGAAAGGAGAGAGATTGTCAACAATCTTTTTGCAGGTTCCATGATTAAATTTGCAAAGTATTGTGAATCAGACAAAGACTCTCTATAAGCATGTAACTTTGGTTCCTCCCTTTTCTTCAATGTGGATATTTTTTTCCATATTCAACATCGGATAAATCCTGGTATTGCCATACTGCCTCTTTACCTCACAAATTTCAGCCTACCTTTTAAAAAAACATACATTTTGCCTTTTTATTACAAATTTCCTCCATGCCTCCCCCTTTCTGCCATGTGTATTTCATAAGCTTGGGTTAGCAAAGTTTTTCCAGCATTGACTCTTGGAAAAGGGTGGTTACTAGATATATATATTTTCCCTTACAGCTAGGGGGCCAACTGAGTTAGACACAACAAACTGGTAAAGGGGAAAGTTTTTGAATGAGGTTAGTTCTCACAGTATTTCGTCTGTCATTAGGATAACCTCTACTAATGCCAGTAACGGTAGCAAGCCAGATCGGGCAGATGCGGTTGTCAAGTTAGGGGACAACAGCTACCTGGAAGTTAAACTGTTATTATGAAACATTCACAGGTTGTCATCACTACTCATTTTTATTTTTTTCTTCTGTCTAGATATTTTTTTTTTCATAACTAAAAGTGGAGTTGTTGCTGTCATCGTCCATCTCAGCACTTCCAGTCTCCCCAACACGCAGTTTTACAAATTTATAGCAAAATGAAACAAAAATTCAGGATAACCTTTTTGTTTATAATCTAATTTTTTTATTAAACAATTATTGATAGAATTATTCATTTACCAATCAATTATTTACACATTTTATATACTTTAATAAACTTACTTACTTACTACTTAAATCAGATATCATAATTGAGTTTCATTTTCATGATTGTTCATATTTGCTGATTATGATTTTTACTTGGACCCTCTCAAAACATAAACAAATATTTTCATGCCAAAACTGGGCAAAATGGATCAAAGTTTAATTCTAACCTAAAATCGGTGTTCATCCTTTTAACTACTGACATAACTTTTTACTGTCTGCATTACTATTTTGTAAATATGCATCACCAGGTTGTGTGATTTAACCAACAGCCCAATGAAATTTTCTTTCCACAAACAAATGTAATGTAAAGCATTTCCGTTTTGACAATTCTCTCAAGATGTTGAAGTTCAACTTGAAAATTGCTGGTCTGGAAATGATTTCAAGACGTTTCAGCCTTAAAACACTTCGGTCATATGAAATTTCAGCCATGTGTAATTTCGGACTTGGACATTTCGGCCCTGTCATGAGTATGTGCTAGAAAGTTTTACAAATCTGTAAATTCTTTATGAATGATATAAAAAATAGCCTATTACTTTTTGTGAACGGAGTTCGACGTTAGTTTGGATCTGATTGAATGTAATAAGATACTTGTAAAAGAGAACGTTTGGTTATAGCACATCGACATTCATGTACATCGACAATGACACATATTTATAGTTATTCCAGACAAAAACTGTCTGTCATGTGTTTTAATCAAATAAATACATTTGTGTTGATGATTTAATGGGTTGAATGAAGGTTAACTCAGCAAGATTATACAGTTATTTTAAAGACTTTTCTGATAGGGTAGCATGTTTACCTTTCCAAGCTAGGATGGAAAACTCAATGTCACAAAATAAAAGACATTATATTATCCAATTAAAATAACAGCTAGCTGTAAAATTACATCAGTTTGACACAATGCGTGTAAGATGTATTCATGTAATATAAGCAAACGATGGCCGAAACGTCAAAGCCCGAAACGACGAAGTCCAATGTTACATGGCTACACAATGGCCGAAACGTCCTGTTACCCCGGAAAGCAATCTTTTCCATTGATTGCAAGACGTTTTCAGTACACTCAATCCATATAGTAGTCTTTAAACAGCTCAATAAACTCCCTTAAGGCTTCATTATAAGCCGAGGAGACAATATTCCAAGCCGACAAGCAAATAAAAACACAACCGAAAATAAAAATAACAGCGTTAACAAAACGTTACCGGAAATCGAATCCTGGTGAAGACGGGTGATGACTTCGCTTCTTGGGTTATTTGACAACCCGATAGGGTTACTGCATCTCATCGCGTGACAAGTGAAAATATCAGGTCACGCCCGACAAAATCGGGGGACCTGACAGGTATGCACGTTGTCAAATATATTTAATATTCTTACGACAGTTTCGTACGACATTCCGTAATATATATAAATCAATAAGATGGGAGATAACTCTGACTACATAAAACCGCAAAATACTCGCAAACCGATGTTGCCGCAATGTTCTTGGCATGTTTACAATACCAAACATAGGTAATCAACGATTACAGAGTTTGCCTCCTTATGGCACTTTGTCACAGTAACAAAATCTTGACTGGATGTTGACATCGCATTTGCATGCCTAAGCAAGGTTACATGATCCTACCATGTATAGTGACTGAGATCTGAACTCAGACGTAAACTTGAATGTAAGTCATTCAAGCGGAAAATATAGGTCAGAGAGACCCAATTTTCTTGGAAGCTGTAAGATAGCCCAAGATGCACCTGCATACAAAGTTTGATGATCCTACCATGCATAGTTGCAGAGATATATGCCCAAATGCGGACGGGGACGTAGACGTAGACATAGACGTAGACGTTGATGCGGATGCGGACGAGGACGCCGGGGGTACTCCAATAGTCCCCCTCATTTTCGTTGAGGCAAACTAAAAATGTAAATTGCCATTGTTACCCACCACCCATATATTTATTTTCTTTTAGTATCACCGACCACCAATGTAACTCAATTTTTGCTCAATACGACAACCAATGGAATTACATTTTTCTTTCACATGATGACCCATAGAAAAATATATCAATTGCCGTCCAGGGGGCGACATAAATATTGATGTTTAGAAAACTTTAACCACAGGGTTAAAATAAAAGTTGACGATGACAGAATTTTGGATCGCTATATCTCGCTTTTGCGGCTTTCGCCGCGGGCGAGACAAAAAAAGGGTCCTCAATCAATAAGTTTTGACTAAACATCAATAGTGTCTGTATCTATAAATGTCAAATTCAAAAATTACAAATTTTTGAGTGGAAAGTGGATTATATGAAGTATCTGTGGCCCAAAAAGACAAACAAAAGCCAATTAGGACAAATATTTAAAAGGACTATTACTTATCTGGTTAGTGCAGTAGGTTAAAGAGTCCAGCTTGCTGTCAGTTTACCTAACTTTGAAGATTTTTTTTTACATAACTTACCTATTACTGGGGAGGAGGATATAACATCAACATAAATATCTACCACATTATCAACAGTAAAAGATGAACTCAGTTCTATAATGGCTAACGATTTTAAACCATCTAATGAAAATTTGTCTGCAGCTGAAAGAATTAAACATTAAAATCATTCATTACTTATCAATATAATATTTTTTCTTTTTCATGTTCAATATTTGAGTACAACTTTATTTCTATTCAGTTATATAGATTTATAAAGTTTGTATTAAATATCGTATTGACATAGTATCTATATATTTAGTGTGACTATGTCTGTTATGTTCAGGATTAAGCTCTCACGCATCTTTCATTTTTATTCTTCTAAATGTTGTTGAATAGACATAAATTGTTGATATGATAACCTGCAGATCTCAGATTCACTGCAAAATTCCTTTTGCATTTTAAACTCTTTCTCAGCCTGACCTTCATACTGCATTTAATGTATTCCTTGTTTTAAGCATCCTTGACCCTATAAGCACCCCTCTTAATCAGTTTGATTGATGTGGTGTTTAAGGTCACTTTCAGCAGTATTTCATCTATCTCATGATGGCCAGTTTTAGTGGTGGAGGAAGCCGGAGTGCCCGGAGAGAACCACTGACTTGGGCAGGTAACTGACATACCTTATCACTTACAATTGTAAGTCGAGTGCACACTTTTAAGTAATGTACAAAGTGGGGCGCAAACTCACACCACCGTGGTAATAGACTACAGTGGTTGTATATGTAGTAGAACTACCTTAACCATTCTGCCACCAAGGCCCCTTATTCAGACATAATTTTGTACAAATATGAAATAATAGGAAATACTGCCTAAAAAATAGGAAATAGGGGGGTTAGCCCTGTGAAAACATCATTTTCTTGCTGGTTCTACCAAACTTAACAACTTTTGAATTTATTTTCTGTATTAAAAAAATAGGAATTTTTATTTAAATAGGAAAATAATAATGTCTGCTAATTAGTTTGAAATCCTTAAGTGCCCCCTCAAAATTCCTACTAGAAACCATAATTTCTGTATTTATTTCACATGTTTGCCGTCATTCCGTCAATGACATACATATATATGCGTCCAGGTTTCCTGTTGTAAACAATACAAATATCATGTTTTTCTTTTCATTTCTGTACAAAAATGATCCTCCAAATTCTCCTCTTCTGTTTGTCAAAGATTTGTGACGTTAAAGCAGTTTTTCATGATTGCATTGTTTATAAATGAAAGATCATTGTAGAATTAAATTAGCAAATATCCAAGGTTGATCTTTATCAATGGAGATTTCTAAACAAAAAACTACTGTTATAGACAAAAAACAGTACTGGTGAAATAACCCTCATTTTTTTCAAAATTTCCAAGTTTCAAGGGCAAAACTCTAAGTCTCTAAGTCTTCTTTTCTCAATTATTTGTCGTATCTTTTCTCTTTGTATGTTCAAAATATTTGTTCTTCCATAGAAAAGGTAACAAGGTGAATCCAGTATATCCCACTCTCTATCAAGTGGGGTATAATATAGAAGAGTGCAGAGAAACAAAATCATCATACCTCTCCAAACTTTTGGTAGGACAGGACTATCACAATAAGTTGGAAGTCTGTTGGTGTATATATAATGAAGTACTACTGCAAAGGCTTTGTCATCTACATCCATTAACTGTATTGGTGCCTGAAGTAAAGTCAGTATATCAGTATTGTAATGAAAGACTTGGTTTTTTTGTTTATCTGCTTATTTTTTTATTCAATAATTAAATTTACCTCCAGTAACCTCAATGCACAATAAATTCGAAAGAAAGCTTTCTTCATAAGAAAGTCACATATGAAATAAAAACACCCTATCACTAAACAACTTAATTCTAGAAGCAAAATTTAAGTTTTTAAAAAATTGCCCTCAGGGCAAGGTCAAGGTCAAAATGTCTATAAATATGGTACCATTAGAAAGCACTCATCATAAGGAAGTTACATACCAAATATAAACACCCTACCACTAAAAGCCTACCTTCTAGAGGCAAGGTTAAAGTTTTACAAAAATTGCCCTCAGGGCAAGGTCAAGGTTAAAATGTCTACAAATTAGGTACCACTAGAAAGCTCTCATCATAAGGAAGTCACATACCAAATATGAACACCCTATCACTAAAAGCCTACCTTCTAGAGGTAAGATTAAAGTTTTTCAAAAATTGCCCTCAGGGCAAGGTCAAGGTCAAAATGTCTACAAATATGGTACAGCTAGAAAGCTCTCATCATAAGCAAGTCACATATCAAATATGAACACCCAACCACTAAAAGCCTGCCTTCTAGAGGCAAGGTTAAAGTTTTTTATATATTGCCCTAGGGGCAAGGTCAAGGTCAAAATGTCTACAAATATGGTTCCACAAGAAAGCTCTCATCACAAGGAAGCCACATACTAAATATCGACATCCCATCTCTTAACGTCTCCATTCCACAAGCAAGGTTAAAGTTTTTGCTGACGACGCCGACACCGACACCGGGGGTATGACAATAGCTCTCTGGACATTCGTCCCGGCAAGCTAAAAAGTTTGGGTCACCATGCTTGCTTTCTCTAGAATTGAGATCAAAGTTTGCTCATTTTTAGCCATTTTTTCACCTAAATTTACATAGAATGCACGGGGAAATACGGAAAGGCAATTTTAAGCTTAATAGAAATGAACTTTTTATCCATGAGAATTTGATTTATTTTTGTGAACAGCTAGTTTACGATGCAATTTATTGGTAATAATAGAAAAATGTATATGTCACCATGCTTTCAACAGAGATATTTTACAAACTTTCAGGATTAAACATTATTTATGGGAAAAGGGAGTTAATTCGCGACAAAGTAAACGAAATATGACGTTTCACATTTGTCATTCAATTATGATGTCACAAAGGAAAAGAAGTCAAATTACTGTTCTGGCCTGAAAATCAAACCTACCCCGTATCTGACTCTTTATTTTTCTAATGCGCAATTGAATTGCGCAGCGCAACAGTGTCTATCTACCTTAAACAGAAACTTTTTTTAATCAACCCTTGACTAAACTGGAAATATGTCTAAAACTGGCTTAACCAGAAAAACAGCGTAATCAAAACCTCACTAAACTAGAAACAGCTAAATCAAAACCTCACTAAATCGGAAACAAATCTAAATCAAAACCTCATTAAACCTGAAACTAGTCCAAACCAAACTCTTACTTATAAACCAGAATCCTGTCTTACCCAACCTCAGACTAAAATTGAAATCACTCTAGGCTAAATCCTAGCTTAAAAAGAAAAAGTCTTAAAAAACCATTAAATTAACCAAAATCATTTCTAACCAAACCCTAACTAAAATGGAAATCTTCCAAGCTAAACATTTGCCAAGGTCCCTGTGTATCAATATCTTAAATATCCGAGTCTTCTCAATCTAAATTTTTATAAAATTTCATTGCTTTTACAGTAAGATATATATATTTCTATAACTCTTAGGCTGTTCTCGTAAATTTCAGGTCATAGAAGATCAAAGTGTTCTCCAACATCTGGAAAAATTGATCTTGTGATTTCATTGGATATTGAAAAGGTCATGAACTTTTCTTCAAATAGCAAAATATACTTAAATAAATTTATTTCGAGTTTAAATCAATGTAAAAAGTATTTACTCAAAGCATACATTGTATATTTATCTTGAATCACCTATGATTGCTTTGCTTTTGTTGATTTCCATGCAATGTAAATTTCATATCCTGTGACGTCACAGTATTGATTGTAGAGGCCCGCAACAGGGTAGAAACTAAAACACATGAAAATGTCATTAATTAGAGAAACAAAATCCATCATTTGCAAGTTGTTGATTCATAGTTCTTCGGTCTCAAGGGTTACATATAAAAGTTCTTGCTAAAGCTTGAACTTTTAAAGTTTACGTTCCACAGTAGAACTATGATAATCAACGACTTGAAAGGATAGATACTATATGTCTTTTTACCAAATCATACAAAAGACAACCTGTCAGATTAGAGACATGATTTACTCACAGACTGATATGTATTAGGTTCTACATAGGGTGGAGGTTGATTATATGTTCCCTTTTCTGATCCATAGTTTGTCCCCATATCAGCAGACTGGAATAAAAACATTTAATTAAGCTAAATCATACAAATCTCTTATGGCAAACACAAATCTATACATGTTATTTTTGTTAGACAATGCTATATTTGATTGGGTATATTCTTGGTGTTGATGAAATAAATATACATGCAATGTTTTTTTTTTGTTTTCTTTGTCTTTTGTTTGTTAGTCTTTTTTTTTTCATCTCAAAGTACAAACTGCAACTTTGATTTCTCATTAAACTCAGCATCGAGTATAAAATTTACTTAATTTTCAAAACTCATACTCACTATCTCAATTTTATAAGTTTTTAAAATGTAAAAATTAAACTTACAGTATTTTTTCATCCTCTACCAGGCATAGTGACCCAGATTCTGTTATCAATGTTGGCAATGGTGACTTTAATAATTAGTCAAATCAAAAAAAAGTTTTTACAGAATTTATAGAATTATACTTCTTACTTAGAGTGTTAGAAAAACCAGAGTCCCCCAGGAGCCTGTATCGCTCACCTGGCTTTCAGTTGCTACAATCAAGGTAACATTGTAAGTTATACAGTTGATCTTCAGTTTCTCAAACTTTTGTAGCTCAAACATCTCCAATATCTTGAACTGTTTTTAAAGTCTGATGATGTTTTACTATATTTCTTTGTTGGGCTTTTTTGACAAAACACGTTCTTGCTAAGGACCACTTTCGACACCAGTTTTGAAGTCTAGATGTCATTTTGTAAATGGCAGTCAACAAACAATTTTCAACACCGGTTTTGAAGTCGCAACATCAATATCTATATGGAAACCAAATTTCATTGAAATCGGACAATGTTTAATTTTCCCGCCTTTTATGGCGGCCATTTTGAAAATAGCGGTCAACAAACAATTTTCAACACCGGTTTTGAAGTCGCAACATCAATATCTATTTGGAAACCAAATTTCATTGAAATCAGACAATGTTGAATTTTGAAAATGGCAGTCATAAACAATTTTCAACACCGGTTTTGAAGTCGCAACATCAATATCTATTTCATTGAAATCTGACAATGTTTAATTTTTCCCGCCTTTTTTGGCGGCCATTTTGAAAATGGCGGTCAAGGAACAATTTTCAACATCAGTTTTGAAGTCGCCACAGCATGGCAAACATTTCATCAATTTACACTTAACCTTCATCTTCTATAGTTTTGGAAATAAAAGATGAAAAATACGAAAATTTAAAAAAAACTCCTACAAAGGTTTATGGATTTTCTTCAAAATTTCAGGGTGGGTAGATCTTGATATGCTGAACATTTTTGCAATTTACACTTGACCTCTATCTGTTACACTTTTTGCAATAAAAAATAAAACATAGGTAATCAACGATTACAGAGTTTGCCTCCTTATGGCACTTTGTCACAGTAACAAAATCTTGACTGGATGTTGACATCACATTTGCATGCCTAAGCAAGGTTACATGATCCTACCATGTATAGTGACCGAGATCTGAACTTGCCTGAAAACTTGGACATAAATCACTCATTCGCAAAACATAAGTCAAAGTGACCTACTTTTGCCTGGATGCTGATGTATCAGGGATGCATGCCTATGCAAGGTTACATGATCCTACCATGTAAAGTGACTGAGATATGAACTTGTCCAAAAACTTGGATGTAAATCAATCAAGCAGAAAATATAGGTCAAAGTGACCTAATTTTGTCTGGATGCTGATCTACCATCAGAGTTATATGCATATGCCAGGTTACATGATTGTACCATGTAAAGTGACTAAGATCTGAACTCGTCCTAAAACTTGAATGTAAATCAATCAAGCATAAAATATAGGTCAAGGTGTCCTAATTTTGCCTGGATGCTGACCAACCATCAGAGATGCATGCATATGCAAGGTTACATGATCCTACCATGTGTAGTGACTGAGATCTGAACTAGTCAGAAAAATTGAATGTAAATCAATCAAGCATAAAATATAGGTCAAAGTGTCCTTATTTTGCCTGGATGCTGATTCACCATCAGAGTTGCATGCATATGCAAGGTTGCATGACCCTACCATGTGTAGTGACTGAGATCTGAACTAGTCAGAAAAATTGAATGTAAATCAATCAAGCATAAAATATAGGTCAAAGTGTCCTTATTTTGCCTGGATGCTGATTCACCATCAGAGTTGCATGCATATGCAAGGTTACATGATCCTACCATGTATAGTGACTGAGATCTGAACTCGGACGTAAACTTGAATGTAAGTCGTTCAAGCGGAAAATGTTGGTCAGAGAGACCCAAATTTCTTGGAGGCTGTGAGATAGCCCAAGATGCACCTGCATACAAAGTTGAATGATCCTACCATGCATAGTTGCAGAGATATATGCCCAAATGCGGACACGGACGTAGACATAGACGTAGACGTAGACGCGGACGCGGACACCGGGGGTACTCCAATAGTCCCCCTCAACTTCATTGAGGAAAACTAAAAATGCAAAAATTTTGAAAAATAAAAGGAAAAAGGGCTATAACTCCGAGATGGGTTTTCAGATTTTTCTCAAAATTGCACAGTGGATAGATCTCATCATGCTGGTCATTTTTACTAGTGTCAGATTTTTGATATCTGTAACGGTTTTCGAGTTATTAGCCAAAAACTGCAATTTACCCCTATGTTCTATTTTTAGCAATGGCGGCCATGTTGTTCGACAAAGTGACAAACTGAACATCAGTTTGAGAAGCCATACCCTGATGATGATTCAGGCTAAGTTTGATTTAATTTGGCCTAGCGGTTTCAGAGGAGAAGATGTTTGAAATTGTTGACGGACAGATGGACGATGGACGATGGACTACGGATGCATAGTGATGGCAATAGCTCACATGGCCTTTTAGGCCAGGTGAGCTAATAAAAAGGTGCCATATAACAATCCTATACCCGTACAATCACAAGTGGAATAGTTGTGACAAAATTTTACATTTTAGCATAGATATGTAATACACAGGGAATTATAGGTTGTTTGGTAATCTTCAGTGATTTTATTTGTGATTTGTTATTTACTTAGTATTACCTGCTTTTTATATATGCATTTTATCTAAAATACAAATTATGGTCAGTCTTCCAAAACATTTAAGTTGTGATTGACACTTACCGACATTTGAAAATGTGAAAAAATATACTGTGAAAGTACTATTGTTTGTGGGATTCAATTTTTTGTTGATTCTGAGGTTTGCTAAAATCATATTAAGTCCCCAGAAAAATGAATGATTTCCTAAGAGCTTTAATGTATGGAATTTGAAACCATGAATTTAATCAATCAGAAACAGTGATATTTATGAAATCCTAAAAAAATTATGTCCATTAATAAAAGTACTTCCACAGTATTTATGATACCATTGTTAAATAAAATTACCGTTCCTGTGAACATTGCCCTGAAATATTTTGATCGGACTGACAAGATGGCTTTGTGTCCATGGAATATGGTTCCATTTACATCAAAACTGATATCACTGTACTGATCATTGTTAACAAGCTGGACCAAGTCCTCTGTTATATCATCAGGCAATGGTGGTAGGTCTGAAAATAATGCACGTTTATATTTATAAAGTAAAAAGCAATGCTACATTTAAAGCTTCATCTAGCCTCGAGTATCCGTATGATCAAGGAAGTAGTCAGCAAAGGAAACTTGATCCTAAAATTAATTCATTATGACAAAGTAATGGGTATACATGTCATTTAAATCTGAAAGTGAGTGTGGATATAATAAGTCAATGGACATATCAAAGGGGTGACAACACTTAATGGCAGACACTGTAAAGTGGCTTGACAAAATGAAGAACTGGCCACACATAGATGGCTGACACAGAAAGTGGCTTGTCACAAAAATAATCAGGCCACACTAGTTAAACTTACACAAAACACAGGCTTCATTCTTTGTATATGGAATAAGTATTAGTTGGTAATAAGGGATTTTGACCACCTTTAACCATTTATTGAATTCAGATTTGAGGAGAACACAAAACCATTGACACTTGTCATTTACTAAAGAATCTACAAATATCCTACCACTATCAAAGGCCATGTAAAAATTTAAAGTGCATGATACCATTTTGGTCTCCTTAATCCCTTAAAGCTGAGAAAACCATGAAAATTTTGCAAAATATTTATCTAATTATTGATGAGTGTTCCATAGAACAATTGTGTTGCCTGCATTACAGAAGAGCCATTTTTGGCCCAGTGAACCTCTAAAATCTGTAAAATCAAAATTTGAAGTATTAGGTACACAATTACAATAAGTGATCAACTTATTTTGAAAGGTTGGTTGGAATATGACTTATAGTTTTGAAAGAGTTCCACATTAACAAACTAAATTACTAAATGAGCTATTTTGGCTCAGTGAACCTCTAAAATCTGCAAAATCAAAATATTACATATCAGATGCACAACAAGGTCAGGTGAAAGACATATCCTGCAATTTTGGTTGGAATCTGACTTATAGTTGCGGATTAACATACCAGATTAAGAAATGAGCAATTTTGCTCTGTGAACCTCTAAAATCTGTTAAACCTAAATAGTAAGTATCAGGTCCACAGCTTAACCAGGTGAACAACATATCCTGCAAGTTTGGTTTGAATCTGACTTATAGCTTTGATGGACTTGACGATTAACAAACCAGAATAACAAATGAGCAACTTTGGCTCCAAAGTTTGGTTGGAATTGGACAAGCAGTTTTGAAGGTGTTGCGTATTCAAAAACAGACATACTCACAAATGAGCAATTTTGGCTCCATGAACCTCTAGAATCTGTTAAATCAAAGTTCCAAGTAATTCAGGTGCACAACTACACCAAGTGAATAACATATTCTGAAAGTTCAGTTGGAATCAGACAAGTAGTTTTGAAGGAGTTGCGGATTCAAAAACCAACAGACGACGCAGAACAACCACATTAGACGACGCACAGTAATCCCTAGGAGTCGTCTCTGCTTAATGCAGGCGACACAAAAATTTTAATTATAAGGAACATCAAAGCAAGAGTCTAACAAGAGCCTGTATCACTCAAGTGGCCTCAAGAGGATCCAGCATTCAGTAACTTTACTCTTAAATAGAGATCAAGTTATGCTTCATGTGCTGAATATTTTGTCATTTATTAAACATGAATTAATTACATGTATGGCCTAATTTAAGACCAAGAGATCTCTAAACATTCTTTTCCAATAATGTCCAATATTAATTTATATGTTCCTTGCTGGTGTCTTTATTGGATAAGGTGTAGATCTGTCTTTGTTACACAAGTAAATAACATTTCTGACAGTACGTCTTCCTATTGATGGGGTAGTTTCATAGAAGATCTTTGAAAGCATTCCCATACCATCTTATGTCTAACTCAGTTTCCTGCTGGCAGCTCTTTGATTGGACTTGGACCTGGTGGACCCCTTTTTAAACAGACCCATCCAAGGACATTTTTAAAGGAAAGAAAAATTTGTTTTTTATGCCCCGCCCACGAATGTGGAAGGGGCATATAGTGTTACCCTCGTCTGTCCTTCCGTCCGTCCATACGTCCTTACATCCGGTTAAGTTTTGTGTTAAAGTCCATTTCTCAGAAACTGTAAGAGGTAGAACAATGATAATAAGTCAGTAGGTAGATCTTCAATAGTACTACATAGTTCACTAGGTAGTTTGACTCTTTGATCTATTTTTCATGCTTGAGTGACTCTGGTTCAGTTTTATGTTTATGTCAATTTCTCAACAACTATACATCATAGGACAATAATATTTCATCAAATCAATTGCCTTGATGAGTACTACCCAAATCAGTGACAATAAGGTGGCTTTGACCTACATTTTACGCTTCAGTGACTTTGGTTAAGTTTTGCGTTTAAGTCCATTTCTCAACAACTACACATTATACAACAATGATATTTCATCAAAGTAATTGCCTTGATGAGTACTACCCAAATCATTGATAATTAGGTATCTTTGACCTATATTTCATGCTTCAGTGACTTTGGTTATGTTTTGTGTTAAAGTGCATTTCTCAAGAACTATACATAATAGGACAATGATATTTCATCAAATTAATTGCCTTGATGAGTACTACCCAAATCAGTGACAACAAGGTGGCTGTGACCTACATTTAACACTTCAGTGACTTTGGTTAAGTTTTGCGTTTAAGTCCATTTCTCAACAACTACACATTATACAACAATGATATTTCATCAAATTAATTGCCTTGATGAGTACAACCCAAATCATTGACAATAATGTGGCTTTGACCTAGATTTTACGCTTCAGTGAATTTGGTTAAGGTTTGCCTTTAAGTCCATTTCTCAACAACTACAGATTATAGGACAATGATATTTCATCCAATTAATTGCCTTGATGAGTACTGCCCAAATTAATGACAATTTAGTGGCTTTGACCTACATTTTAATATGAGGTTATCCTTTGCGATAAATTTTTTTGCGGGGCATCCGTGTCTAACAGACACATTCTCTAGCTTCTTTTATGATTTTTTCAGCTGTTAATCATGTTGTAACTTGTGGCCTATTTTTACAATTTTCATTTGGGTCTTAGCTTGAAACAAAACTTGTTTTGGCAATAAATTATATGCTATGTCATGTTGTTTACATTCAAATTCATATGAAGACAGCAATTCCTATTATCAACTGCAAAATTAAGGCCGAATTCAAATTCTACTTACCAAAGTTATATTTTGTTCCAACGATTTTTATGGCATCAATTTCAGTCCAATTTCTAGCAACAGTACAGTCAACTTCAATTCTTAAAGTATTGCACTTGAATGTTAATTTCTGTAATTGAGTTAAAGCAATAATAGTTAATCTGTTAACATATACCTTAACTTTATATATACTGCACCAGTGGATCCAGCCTCTGAAATAATTGGTAAAGGTTCCACAGAACCTAGTGTCTCGCCTGCTCACTCCTCTATCATTATAATTTGGCCTTCATTATGATATGTGTTTGCTAAGGAGAATTCCAATTAATTAGTCGTCTTTGAGAGTATCAGGAAATTGACCAAAATAGAAATACACATTTTTTTAAATCAAACCATTGAAAATATTTGTTTTGACTAAAATGCATCCATTTTGCTTGTCTTTGAAAATTTCAGGAAATTTACCAAAATTGGAACCACATTTTTGTTATTCTTAGTTTTCAGAATTATGTCTCATATGAAATCTGGCTACAATATTTGATTGTATACAAATTTTTAAAAAATTGTTAGTCTTGGACATTTTCGGGAAATTTATCAAAGTTGGAACCGGAATAAATTCCAAAAGCTTATTGCGCATCCATAGACTATATGCTACAATTCTACATCAAAATTAAACTCTTTTATTCAAATTTTGTCTAAACATTTTTGATATATGGACCTAAAGTGAAAAATTAGCCAAATTCATTGATGCGGAAAATATGGGTCAAGGTGACATAATTCTAGTATGGATGTTGGTTACTTCTAAAGATGTAACCACTTACCGAACATTATCTGTCTAGGGCATGTGGGTGCAGAGATATAGTGCAAACAAAAAAATTGGATCGAAAAAACTAAGTAAAACTAATGGCAAAATACGGAAAAATTGGAATTATTTTTTTTCAAAAATATTCTTGGGATTCAATTATGAAGTTGCAATGAATATTGTGTCAAAATTTCATTGATATTATAGTCCATTGTGTATGGCCTTACCGGTCTACTAGTTCCTATTGTGTAACCAATTTAACAATTTGAGTAAGCTGTACCTATTATTTTTTGAGCAACTGGTATTGCTGGACTACAACATAGCTTGGAAAAAGTTTTTGGTGGGTTGCTTTTGTTAACTAATCAACACAATCAGGATCCTTTTGAATTGTCCATATCAATCTGTTATGGCCTGGGAGGGGGGGGGGG
>MJUU01000106.1:71242-115949 GCA_002080025.1 Modiolus philippinarum | reverse complement strand
AGAAACCCCATCAAAATCTGATAAATAATAAAAATTCTACAGCCAAATACAAGAAAACACCCGATTTTCCCCTTTTTGGCCCCTTTTTAAAAACGGGAGGGGCCACGATGACCAAAACCACTCCAAGCCTTCCTTTTGTGCCAAGGAACATTGTGTTAAAATTTCATAAGGATTGATCAACTTGAACTTAAGTTATTGACAAAAAACAAAAGTGTCTACAGACAACAACGCCGCCGCCGACGACGACAACGACAGCACCATACCATTATACGACTTCAAATTTTTTGCGGTCGTATAAAAAACTGTTAACTTAGTCTTTCTGAGTGCCTGATGACACTCCAAGTTTTCAGTGGGAGTTCACACTGTTAGTGATTTGGTTTTGTGTACTGTCTTGTATATAAAACTGCTATATTTTAGTTTTGTCTGCGTCGAATATGTTTGTGCTGCAGATTTGTCACCATGATTGTCTGAATACTGAAGACTTTAAAACTTTTACTTTGGTATTGTTTGAGGCTTAGAGAAGTAACACATAACATGGATTTTAATTGGTTTTGTCTAAGGGTTAGAAAATGACATTAACTAATCAGCTACTGAACAGATCTTTCAAAATCATATATTTTTACTAGCTGTGTGACAGGTGTCACATATGAAGCAGGTCATGCTCACCCTACAGAGCATGTGATGACACTTCTATTTTTTTTAGGGTTCACACTGTTAGTGCTTTATTTTTTGTGGCATTTATTTTATATACTGTTTGTATTGTCTTCTTTGTTTACATTCTCTGTCTGTATATAATCTTTATATTGCCATGTATTCTGGATGTATGATTTTGGATCTTGCTTTGGTATTTATTTGGAAATTTATTACTGCGGATAACCTCTAACATTCCCCATATTTCTCTTGGAATTGTTAAAGATAGTTACCTTTCTTCACAGGTAAACTGTTTGTTCACACTTCCCATTGTTACAACAACTTTCATTCATGCCTGAAGAGTTTCATCCTGTAGGAAAAATCTATCAAAATGATTAAATGACTTCAAAGGGATTAAAATGATGAGAAAAGTTGGGGATGGTATCAGAGCTCTTTTATGAATTATAAACTTTAAAAAAAAAAGATTTTAGTAGTCTAATAGAACATGATTGTATTTCTTTTGTATTGCCAAAAACTTTGTAACATCCTTACAATATGATTTATGAAAATTTAGGAAGCAATTATGGAAGGCTTAAAATTACAGTAAATTAATTAACCAACCAGATGTTTTGCAGCTTAATTCACAAAAGCATTTCAATTTTTTGTTGTTTTTTTTTTGTTTTTGTTTTTTTATATAATGCCATAATGGCATTACACCACTTTACAGTAATAATTTATTTCTATTTGTTTAAATTAGCCTATAACTGCCAGTATTCAGATTAAGAAATACAATAAAAAAGTTTGATACCACCCCCAGGTATCACTCATTTCTATTGTCAAGTTTTCTCTCTGTATCAATCAACTAATCACTTTGAAGTTATTTAATCAGTTTGATAGAATTTTGGTAGGTTAGGCCAAAATTAAAATATTGTTTGTTTCCCCTTACTCTACCGACCCTAAAAAATGGCCCTACTCAAATAATTTTATTGACTTTTAAAAAAAAAAAATGATTTTTTACTCAAATTTGGATAAAAATAGTAATTTCTAACCTCTTTTTAGTGAAAATTATAAAAAAAAATTTGCTTCATACCTACCCACTCAACATTATTAGGTAGGGTCGAGTAAGGGGAAACAAACATTTTTTTAATTATGGCCTAATGAAACTGATCAGCTGAGAAGGTGAGCTGTTTTTAAGATGTATTCAGTATGAAATCAATTTACCTTCAGGGTTTGGAAACTCGTTTGGAGAGTTACAATTCAATTATGGGTAAAGCTAGATGTTATCTGCAGTAATTAACTCTTGTTGGCAATTGTTGTCCCTTCTGAATATTTTTGTAAAAATTTCATGCTAAAAAGCAGTTTTTCCATTCACCATAAATATGTGAGACATGTTACTTGCCAAAATTAGCAAGAAAGCATTCTTAATTTGTTTTAAATTTCAAGTTGCACACCTCTCTGAGTCATATTGTGATGAGTAGTTGATAACTCGGGACACCCATTGCTCAATACTGTTTGGATTGTTAGCTTGACTGTGTGTAACTGATTTGTAAGCCATCCTCTTTTCTAGAAAATAATAACTACAATTAAAATACAAAATAGCATTGGTAAACCAAGCAACATACATGTATTAATGAACATATTTTGAATCACTAGAATTTATCAAGATTTTCAATCTTTAGGTAAGTTTAAATTTAACAGACTTTAAGAAATCATGATAATATCATCATGATTAATGAAAGTTGAATATTTTATTAGGGCAAGTTGAATTACTGGCAAGGAAAACCATATTTCTGGTACAAATGTACCTATAAACTAGTTTGACCCTCCCACTGGTTTTTGCTAGAACAGTTACAAGTCAGGTTGTCCCGAGTTCGTATTATTGTTCATTTTTGTTTGTAGTCTTATTTTTATTTTTCCTGTGTAGTTCCTTGGCAGATTGTTACATGTAAATGTAATGTTTAGCCATTGTAGATATTTCCTGTTATCCTTTTTATTTCACTTGAATTTGTCATACACTATCAACTGAAAATTAAGCTTGATATTTTGATTATAATGCACACTTGACGTCAAGACGAAGAACGCCACTAAATGCATTGTTCCATTGCTTGGTTTTTACCATGTATTTGTAAAGACTGTTTCATGTGCATTTACATGTACTCTATATATTCTTTCATTGTTAATTGTAGCAATACATAAAATGATTGGTTAGGCCACATCAAATTAATTAATAGATTCTCATCCCCACCCGCCCTATATTTTCTAAGCTCATTTTTTTTTCAATTATTCAGAAATTTTCTTGAAATTCCTATCAATTTTAGTGAAAATCAGTAAAAAATATAAAATAAAACCCTCCCACCCGCCCTAGAGTTTTTGTTACAGGTGGATGAGAATCTAAAAATTAACTTGATAGGGCCTTATTTGCATATCTTTTTGTTATTATACAAATGTACAAAATGTATGTGTAATCCTTGTGAAATTTCGTAAATGTCTCTTCCTTTTCTTTGCAGAATAAAAAAAAATCATTCTTTGCTATGGCAGATTTCCTTGAGCATTAACATGATTAAACATAATTTGTTAATCTTCAATGAGTATATGTAGCTGTAGGTGGCAACAATAACAGATTGCTATACAATAGTATTATTGGATGTACAATTCATAAGGACTTCGATTGTGTTTAATTGGTGGAAAAAAGCAGGTCTCAAATTTTTTTTACCAAAATTTGTAAAGGAGGAATACCAGTTGGCTACTTATTGTCCATTGTGTATGACCTTACCGGTCTACTTGTTCCTATTGTGTAACCAATTTAACAATTTGAGTATTTTATTCACATTATATTTTTGACCAATTGGTATAGCTATACTACAACATATATTGGAAAAAGTTTTTGGTGGATTGCTATTGTTAACTAATCAACACACTCAGTGTCCTATTGAATTGTTCAACAATACTATTCAAATTCAAATTCAAATTCAAATTCAAATTCTTTATTTACCAAAGTCATATAACTATAGGTATACAGCAGAACAATATGTAACAGAGAATTGTATTATAATTATATTACATAACTACATTCAATAATGACAAAGTAGCTATAGTAACTCATTTCTTAGTTTTAAGGCTCTATATATATATTTACCCAAATTACATAATTCTTTTACATTATTTGAACTCATAAGTAGGATATATTTATACATTGATGGATTTTTCCAAAAGTATGGTTTTATAAAAGATTTTCTCAGTCCATGAAAAATAGGACACTTTAAAATAAAATGCATTTCGTCCTCAAGATCATTTTTACAAAAAGGACAGTAACGTTCATTTCTGGAAATACCTGTAAATCTACCACATTCTATAGCTAAATTGTGGCTAGATAATCTCATTTTTGTGAATTGTTCAACAATACTATTGAATATCAATCTGTAATAGCCTGGGGAGATTTTACCTTCATCTGTTGATGAAAATAGGGACTATATAGAGTTTATATTTCATGAAACTAGAGAATGTGTCTATAAGACACAGATGCCCCACCGACAAATTTATGACAATAGATAATGTAAGTCAATCAGGCATAAAAATTAGTTCCAGCTCACTGAATCATCAGTTCTCACAAAGATGAGTTATTTCATGAAAAATCATAATATGTTGTGTAGTTGTTGAGAAAAGTATGTAAATCACAAAATTTACCAAAAGTCATTCAAGCGTAAAATGTAGGTCAAAGTCACTTAAATGCCCTCGATTTGGATAGGTCTCATCAAGTTGATTTATTTTTATGCAACAACATTGGGAAAACATGTTAAGTTGATGATAAACAGTCTTATGTGCAAAATTTTACAAAAGTCACTCAAGCGTAAAATATAGGTCAAGACTACCTAATTATCAATGTTTTGGGTAGTACTCATCAAGGTTATTAATTTGATGAAATATCACATTGGTACAATGCCTAGTTGTTGAGAAATGGACTTAAAAGCAAAATTTAACAAAAATCACTCAAGCATAAAATATAGGTCAAAGCCACCTGTCAATGTTTTGTGTAGTACTCATCAAGGCAATTAATTTGATGATACTTCATATTGGTATAATGTGTAGTTGTTGAAAAATGGACCTTAACGCAAAATTTAACAAAAGTCACTCAAGCATAAAATTTAGGTCAAAACTAACTTACTATCAATGTTTTGGGTAGTACTCATCAAGGCAATTAATTTGATGAAAAATCATATTGGTATAATGTGTAGTTGTTGAGAAATGGACCTTAACGCAAAATTTAACAAAAGTCACTCAAGCGTAAAATATAGGTCAAAGCTACCTAACTGATAATGTTTTGGGTAGTAATCATCAAGGCAATTAATTTGATGAAACGTCATATTGGTATTATGTGTAGTTGTTGAGAAACGAACCTTAACGCAAAATTTAACAAAAGTCACTCAAGCGTAAAATGTAGGTCATGGATCCCTAATTGTTGGTGAATCTGGTAGTACTAATCAAGGTGCATGTACTGATGCAATATTGTCAAAATACTACAAGAGGTTGCCAATATATGGACCTAAACGCAAAACTTAACATCGGGACGGACATACGTACGTACATACGGACGGACGGACAAGGGTAAATCTATATGCCCCTTCCACTATGTGGCGGGGCATAAAAAGAATGCACCTTATCAAATTATTAAAATAACATCATTTAAAAATAAATATTGTGATATAAGTAAAAAGGAATTTGATTTAGTTGTAATTTTTTCATTCCATTAATTGAGTAGATTTATCTTTTTAAGGTAATACTTTTTCAAGGTAAAACCTCCCCAGGCTATTACAGATTGATATACAATAGTATTGTTGAACAATTCAATAGGACACTGAGTGTGTTGATTAGTTAACAATAGCAATCCACCAAAAACTTTTTCCAATATATGATGTAGTATAGCTTTACCAATTGGTCAAAAATATAACGTGAATAAAATACTCAAATTGTTAAACTGGTTACACAATAGGAACAAGTAGACCGGTAAGGTCATACACAATGGACTGTAAATCAAACCAACAGATTTCCCAAGTTGCTAAATTGGTTACACAACATGAACTAGTAGACATTTAAGGTTATATACAATAATATGCTTGATTTTCAATTGTTCTGCTCTCTTATTAAAAGAGGCTGATCCTATCTTTTTTCTTCATGAAACAAGTGCCTGTGGAATAAGAGAGGCTGATCCTATCTTTTTTTCATGAGACAAGTGCTTGTTGAAAGGAGTCAGACAGAGGTGAAATTGCCCCATGGACCGTTCCAGAAATGCAACAGCATTATGGGATCGTCATAGTTCTGAACAGTCTTGATGGTCAAGACTTATTCTATGAAGATGTTGAGCTTTCGCAGTAAAAAAAAGTTGAAAAATAAAAAGTCAGATCAGTAAAAGATAAACATAGGATGATAAAAGTGGCTTTGTAAATGACAGATTATTAGGTCTTGTCTCTGGCCTGGCTGATTCTTGCACAGGAGTCGGAAATTTTATCAATATTTCATTTCAAGTTAAAATATGAAGCCCTACACATTGAAATTTCACTCACTACATTCGAGAAATTTCAATGTGTGGGGTTTCTTCACTCGTTACCAAGTCGTTCCGTCCCCAATATATTTTTCTTGCTTGGTAGATATTTTCCAAGGGATGATTGCCATGATAACCTTCATAATCATAACTTCGATCTCAACTGAATCCGAAATTAAAACCGGAAATTCTAGTTACCTCCCATGTTGAGTGTTATACACGCCGTGCATATAGATTCTTGGAAATGAAAATGGAACAATTACTCTTTTATGTTAATTGTTATCGCTTTGAATAACTTTGATGGCAAATTGATGTGATTTTGCTTGATGATTTATGTTTTACTTTCAAAGTAGCAAACTTTGAAAGTACATGTATATACACGATATGCATGCTGAACAGTCACTTTTATGCTCTTCACAAGAATTTATATGCCTTGGATTACCAAATTTAATTATTATAATGCTACAACCATGAGGACTATATATATGTTTGTTTGTTAAGTATTAAACCTTCAAGTTGAAAACAAGGAACAAGGTAATTTGAAAAGGTTAATTTCCTTTCACTGTAAAGTTAAACACTGAAATAACTTCACCTATTATGTGATAATGTTGTTTTGAAAACAAATTCAAAGACATTTTCCAGTCAAGAGAAACATCAAAGTAATTAAAGTTTTAATTAACTCATTAATAAGTCAATTATTTTTTTTATACGACCACCTAAGTTTAAGAAAACATCAGTTTTCAATTGCCTTCTTTATATTCAATGTGTGGGGCTTCATATTTTAACTTGAAATGAATTTTGAAGTTTAACTGTATTTAACCGTTCCTGTATATAGTCAACTCGTATTGTTTTTTAATTACCTGTACTGTAGTGTATGCTATCTTAACCTCCTCTCTAGGAGAACCACCACGAAGTTACGTGTAACGTATGTACACACCTGTCATAGAAGGACGGGAAGGAGGTGTCGTAGCATTCCGTAACGCTGACCCCAGCACATCGGTACGGATTTCTGTGTGTCTACCTAACCTAGCCCCCTAACCTGATGCGTCTAATCCACCATAGAAACCCCCTCACTGGCAGGACCCCCCTCCTTGTAACCCTTTACCGCCATTTCCCTTGCCATTACCAGAGGATTATATACAAACCAATAATGAAGGCTTAGACAGAAAGACAAATATCAAGGTAGTGAGCAGGAGCTGGTCATGGAAAACCCATCTATCCTTACCGATATCCTGCTCGACACCAGCTGTATTTAAAGGTGGAAGAAAGCCGAAAGTCCCGCGCACGAAAATGGACCTCGGAAAGAAACCACCGTACCATCAGGGGAACAGCTAAAACCCTCAGACATCAGGAAAACCTGAGAGGTCTGTAAATGTAAAGACATTTACTGATGGCACCCACAGGTCGCGATGCACGATGAACCACAACCCCATGTTTCCCATCCTCGTGATGTTAGACGTCCTGAAAAACAATAATTAAATCCAAACAGATGCAAGAAATGCATAATCCTGTGTTAAAATCCATAATTTCACATAAAAATCTTTAAATTTAAGCGTCCAAATCATTTTAACACATGATATTTTGGAGAGCCGAAAAAACATGTCTGCTTTGCACGAGGCGGGAAACTCCAAGAAGTTTCTATTTTAAAGAGCGTCCAATTTTTTTATCATTCGTTAAATGATGAAATGCTCATTTGAAGGAGGGATTTCCTACAACAGAACAGAACGTAGTGAGTGTTCGTTTAACTTACTAAGTTTGTGAAATTTCAATGTGTTGGGCTTCGTATTTTAACTTGAAATGAAATATTGCTAAAAATGTCCGACTACTGTGATTCACGACTCTTTTAGAGAAAAAGTTATGAGGCTTATTCGTATCATACCAAAATAATTATGTCCGTAAAACACCTTTTTTGTTGTATTTGGTAAAACAGTTTGACTGAAACTACGCCTTAATAAATTTTGTTCAGCATGCCCAGAAAATTTTGTGTCATCACAAGATTTGGTAACGGAAGTAAACAAACGGTATGTAAAATCAAACCACTGACGGGTCGCACTTAAATACGCCTGCATACGCCTGCCGGTTTAAAATACGCCTGCAGAAGAAATATATACGCCTGCAACTATATTATATCATTTTAATGATAGATATTGATATATTTAGGTAAAATTAAACATTTTAAAGGGTTTTTAATAAAATTTAGGGTAAATTTGTCATAAATTATAGGATATTTCGGACTTCAAAGATAGCAGGCGTATGTACATAGCTAACGCCTGCAGAACATACAGAAGAAATATATACGCCTGCACCTATTATATATCATTTTAATGATAGATATTGATGTATTTGTGTAAAATTAAACATTCAAAAGGGTTTTTGATAAATTTTATTGGAAATATGTCATAAATTAAAGAATATTTCGGCTTTCAAAGATAGCAGGCGTATGTACATAGCTAACGCCTGTAGAAGAAATGTATACGCCTGCACCTATTATGTATCATTTCTATGATAGATATTGATATATTTGTGAAAAATGGAATATTTAAAATGGTTTCTGATACTTTTTATTGGAATTTTGGCATATATAACGCATATTTCGACCATCAAAGTCAGCAGGCGTATGTACATAGCTATAACGCCTGCAGAAGAAATGTATACGCCTGCACCTATTATGTATCATTTTTATGATAGATATTGATATATTTGTGAAAAATGGAATATTTAAAATGGTTTCTGATACTTTTTATTGGAATTTTGGCATATATAACGCATATTTCGACCATCAAAGTCAGCAGGCGTATATATGTAAATAACGGAAGTTACCGGCCAAATTTTGGTATGGCTAATTACCAGTGAATAGCTAGACTGGGGTAGATCGTCCTTGATATATGAGAAACTGAGAAAATAACCACATTATCGTACAATTAGATTTTATTGAACAAGCATGAAGCACTATGAAAATAAATATAACATAACATGATTTAAGCACAATAAATGTTTTAATGAACAAGCAAAATGAAGATGAAAGTAAACAACGCGTAAAACAGGCAATATGACAATATATACAACATAACATAACATAATTTTAGAACACTAATGTTTTTTTATTAACAAGCATAAAGACAGAGTTAATAAGCAGCAAGTTCACATTGAACACATTGATAAGCAATTTGATAATACATTAACATGACATAATTGTAGAACACTAATGTTTTTTATTAACAAGCATACAGACATAGTTAATAAGCAGCAAATACACAATGATAAGCACTATGACAATACATATGACAAAACAATAATTGATACTATAAATAAGCACTACACATTTCAATATTGAACAACAACTAATTACACTTTGATAAATTTATTAAGCAAGTATATGAGCACTGTTTCATTAAAAATAGCAAATACTAAAAAAGATAAGCCAACACTCAATAAAAAATAAATTCACAATTAAAATTTAAATGTCTCATGTCAGCCGCTGTTTTTAAGTGATGGTCTTTGTCTTGGCATTCCTCACCCGTTTGGTTTGTCCTGGTTTTCGTGCAAGTCCAGAGGTAGTAGGAATGGTCAGGCGTCCGTCAGTCGATTCCATAGTGTCAGTCCTAGGCCTAAAACGTATAAATTTTGCCGTCAGTCGAGTTCGTTGAGCGTCTGTCATGTCACCCCAAATGGTGTGTGATACCCTTAAATGTTTGGCCCTGTCTGCTAACTCGTACTCCCCCCTCCCGTGTAAAGATCCCCTTAGCTCCAGAAGCTGTTCTTCGTGAATTTCACGTATTCTATTGATCAGTTCTGGAACTTTTGAAACTTTCCAGTCTCCCAACTTTTTAATTTTGTGGTTCATAGACTCACAACAGTTATTTTTCCAATTGTGCGGAATAATTTTGTTTTGTTGACTCGGGAGATAAATTTTTTCTTTTAATGTCGGAAGCAAAGTCTCTGAGAGATATTTGCCCCCGACATGCTCGAAATTTTCCAAAATTTCTGATTCCCGCTCAAAATATGAAATGCGAGTTTCAGAGGTAAGAAGCCCGGTTTGTCCAAAAATGTTTGAAATAATTTTTGATTTAATTTCCTCCGGGACATTCATTTCCGAAAAGTTTTTCTCTGCGTTTTCTTTCAAATGACGTGTACATAAATTATGTTGGGAAGCTGGAAAGGTGGTTTTGATAGCATTTACCAAAGCTTGTTCGCCGTCACTGCCAAAAACAAAATTTTCGACGGGAACATGAAACCCAAGGGATGATCTGATCTTAGCCAAAAAGTCACAATATGTGGGGTATAAACCATCCCAATGTAAAAAAACAGGAACTAACATTATGGGTGATGTCTGTGTCGATTTCCTGACCAAGTTAAAATTTTGAAAAACAAGTGCCGTCAAAAAACAAGGTCCAAGGTTAAAAGTCCGGTCGATACCAACAACGCTGTCGTTGTTCATACAGTTCTGCATGATGTCAATTTGTTCGTCCGTGTACATCAAGATGGTGGGTGGCTTTTTATTTGTACTGGCGATGACTGACCGAACAAATGAATTTGTATATATTGAAGAAATAATAGCCTGAAGGTCATCTGCCAGATTACTACTGTGCGTGTTAGCTGGTTTTTCTTTTTTGTCTTGCCTATACTTGGCATTCTGAACACACTTTTGATCCAGTAAATTTTCAGGATCTATCTTAGCACAATTTCGAACAATTTTGGAGGGTTTCAAACCATGCTTCAGACCCTCAGCAATGGTTGATTTCTGTGCCAAAGTCACCCTCTTGTACGGCTGATTGGAATTTGTAGATCGGCCATGTGGCATGTCACCAGGATATTCGCCAATGTATTCATAAATGTGTACCAAATTTATGCCACTATGACCAGGTAAATTTTGAAACCAGCTAACTCTGCGTTGGTAGTCGGGATTTTTTTTGAGTTTCGAATGGTAACGTTGCAAAATTGCAACAGAATTTTGATCTGGTTGTGGGTCCAAAAGTACCATAGAATTTTTCTGTTTTCGAAAGAAGTGGGACTGTTTTTTGTATATATATTCAAATCTACCACAACCAGAATCTAAATAATAATGAGTTTTTAGAGACGATTTAAGCCAAGCACCACAGTCGTCAATGAAAGTCCGTTTCGTTGTCTTGTCATCACTGTCAACTAAAAAAAATACATTCTCCTTCCGTCCGTCCGGTATCAACTGTAAGTTGTCACCGTGTGAGGTCCCTGTTAATGTCTTCATTGTCATGTCAAAGTCCATGAACCTACCAGGGAGTCCGTTTTCAACTGGGTTTGAAAACGGAGAGGTGACAATGTCGTCCATGTCTTGTCCGTCAATGTCAGAGTTCGTCTCACTGTTATCAGTCTGCAAGTTGGAGTGTTCGTCGGTGTGCGAGTCATCCATGTCGTCAGGCTGTATGTCAGTACCAGTACTGTCAATAGTGGACAAGTCAATGTGATTGTCAGTATGTAAGTTCGTACTATGGATGTCGGTGTTGTCAACGTCAGTGTTGTCAGTGACAGAATGTAAGTCTGTATGATTGTCAATGTCAGTGTTGTCAGTGACAGAATGTAAGTCTGTATGATTGTCAATGTCAGTGTTGTCAGGGACAGTATGTAAGTCCGTATGTTTGTCAATGTTGCAGTCAGTGATGTCAGTGTCAGTATTGTCAACGTGCATGTGTAAGTCAGAGTTGTCAGTCACAGTGTGTAAGTCAGTGTGCTTGTCAGTGTCCTCTATCTGTCTTGTGGCTGAAGAAAGGGGGGGGGGGGAAACTGAGAAATGTCCGAAATATCTAAAATCTCAGGCCTGTCCAATAAATTTCCGGAAAATAGCCCGTATTTCATTTTAGGATGTCTACATAAAACCACAACGGAAAATACGACAAAATAAAAGAATTAGAAAAATTAACATGCATAATTATACAATACAACAGATGATGATAACAGCACTTGTGTTTTAAAGCTTTCAGTTTGTACGGGAAAATTTCCTCTCCCTTCCGTCGTTGATTTTAAAATTTTAAACCCAAAGAAAAAAAAAATCAAATCAGGTAGATCTTGTAATTAGGGTCAGTGTGAGCTATTGCCATCACTTGGCGTCCGTCGTCTGTTAACTTTTCACATACAGTCGAGTCTTCTAAGTCGGCGCATCTTATAAGTTGGCGCACATGAAGAAAACGATTTCCGTTTATAATATAAACCATTGAAACAGGTTGGGGAAAACCCCAATTGGGGTACTATACCCCAATTGAGGTATAATAAGCGAGTTCGGAGTTTCAAACTGCGCAGACGCGCGCTCTCCATTGCGGAGGTAAATTTGTCTAGGTCAAAGGTTACGGAAGCAAAATATTGCGTTGTCTGCATATGGAAACGTTGGTACAGAAACGTGCTTGGGTCGATATAATTGATAAATTGTGTTTTTTTTTATTTACAACAATAAAATGGTGATGACAGATGATTAAAATATATGACTGTACCTTGAGACATTCGACAGCAACCGTGTAGGGACCGTGGTTGATATAAACCAAACAGAGAAAAGGGGGAGACACGGCGACCTGACGAAAATGCCTTGGCTTGAAATAATCAAAACAGCAAGTTCAATTACGGAGACTTGTCTTACGGAACAGACATGAAGCTACTAGATCAAATGATGCCAAAAAATCGAAGCAGTATACGCAAGTTAACTTAAATTTGATTGAATAGCTGGGCAACTGTCCGTGGAACACAGCAGACGATATTGAATATCAGGCCGTCTTATCAATATATAGTCAATTATCTGGCAGGCCAATAAAATATTTTGTTGGGTGTGTCTGTCATATATATTCAAGGCCTGGTACACCCATCTAGAAATATACAACAACACATTTCTTAAGTATATGGGCTTGATGTTGCCATATCAGTGTCCAAAATATGCCAACCTTCAAAGTTCAGATTTAAATACTCCCATAAAATTCCATATACCAAATATATTTAGTTTTTTTCTGAAAATAATAAAATACAAATAAATAAATCAATAATTAAAGAAGGAAACGCACTTTCAATGCTTTATATAGTAAGTCTGATTGCAAACACTGTAGAATTATGCCCCCAAAAATGTAGAAGTTCCCCCAACACAAGGACTTATAATCATTATAAGTTATCATTATACATCCTTGCCCAACACAAATCTTGGTTTAATTCAACCAAAAATAGCAAGAATATTTACCCAAACCACAAAAAAATTATGATAAAAAATAATAAGTTATTATAACAAATATTTATTGGGGCAAAAAATGTTGACCACAATTTTAAACCAACATATTTGAGATCCTCAAACAAGTCAAACCCCCTGTTCAGATGAAATTCAAAGAGTACCTGCCACATGTAGGTATTATGAAATACAGACTTTCATCTTCAGGTGTGTCATATTTGCCATTATCTCTCCAACCCTACAATTTACTTCAGAGTATCACTCCTTCCCCGTTACAAAAGAGCACAGACTGAATTTTTCTTTTTAAAAAAGGGATACTAATAACAAAAAATCAATAAATAATTCTAGCATAAAACTGATGAAAATTTATCAACTGATTTCACAAGTCTAAACTGTTTCTCAATCAGGTATATGATAAAATTGTCATATGTTGCAGAATTATATCTGCCCCTTATCTAGTTATTGTTTGATAGGAGATGGGGTACCTGCACATGATACCACAAGGCCACTGTTATTTAATTTGTAGTTCTACAATTTTTTCCTAAATGTTGGTGGGTAGGGGGATGGAAAAAAAATAAAAATAAAATTTCAGAAAAATTGAGGTCAGGGAAAAAATTGTAATTTGGATTAAAATAATAGGAATTATATTGAGTAATTGGCCTTATATTAGTAGGGTAGGGGAAAAATAAAAATAGAATTCAAAACAGCAATTTTTTTTCAATTTTGGGGCCAAATTTTTAAGGTAGAAGGGTTCATAAAACTTAAAAAAAAAAAAAACACCCCCCACAAAAAAACCAAAAAAAAAAACAGATTTGAACACATTGTTGAAAATAATTTGAATTGACTGGATGACCATTTCAACAATTTGTGCCTCATCACAAGTCCTCTTGTCACTATTAAAAAAAGTATGTCTACTTGTCACCTTTTTGGAAGACTTATTCAGCTGTAGTAAATTTGGCTGCAAATTAAACATACTTGTCATTTATTAAAGCACACTTTCCACTTTCCATATAATCTTAATTTCTAACATAAATTTAAACCTTTACTTTAATTCTAAATTTTTTTTTCTAGCCTACTAAGTTACAAGTATGAACAGAAATTACTTGTAGGCTCTGCAATTATTTACCCAAGAAAAATAAGTTGATATGAGAAAATTATCCATTAATTGCATTTTGGGGTTAATTAAAGAAGCACTATGAATACCTGCAAACATACAAAGTCATCAAAGAATAATTATCAAAATCAAAATGTTTTTGTTTTTGGTCAGAACTTTTCAAATGAGGTTTGAATTTTGTTTGCAAAAACCCTATATATAATATGATTTCAATATCATTGATGTATATATTTCTGACAATCACTATACTGCCACCTGGGCCCCTGGCAAATGAAAATTGGTAGCCAAGCTGTATATTGTACTAGCCCAGTGCTATGTGCATGTCTAACCAAAAATTTTTGTAGCCAGCTGGGCTACTGGTTCAAAATTTTTAGTAGCCCAGGCAGAATTTTACAGGCCGTAGGCTACTGGGCCCCTGGGTAGGTTCATCCCTGTCATTATTAGCAGGGACCAAGTGGCCTAAGATCCCTAAAATTTAGGCTAAGCTCCAATTTGTGTCCCAGTAGCCCAGCATGCTACTTAAATACCCCTATTTTTGTTGTCACTGTAGTTTTAGGGTTTACAGAATTATTGGTTGAGGTACTGAAATTTTGATAATGTCAGGGCCCAACTAGCACCACCTGATCAGCCATATGTGATATATGTTGTTTTTCTTCTTCAAATTTTGCAAATTTATCATTATTTTAAAACAGATTTCTTTTCCGGCCGACGGTCAAAGCTAAAGGGGTCACACCATAACATGGCAGTGTTGCCGTTGCATCGGTACCCATCCGTCTTTTCCTTTGATTTCTTCAGGATTATAATCACTATGATACAATTTATAATCATGTGAACATAGCAATAAACACTGGGAGGTAATATAACAAACTGTCATAAATTTTACAGGGGGCAAACGAACAAATTGAATGTGTTTTATGTCATCAAGGTCAAAAAGTCGCCGTTTTTGCACAACGTTTTAAGCTAGTACAAATAAATAACTCACGTGGGAACCAAATTTTGTCAACTAACGATTTTTATCCAATAATGACATGTTCCGTAAAAGACATGTCTCCACCCATTTGTTTTACACAATTGAACAATTTATGATTAATTCATTTGCCCTCTCGCCCACTTCGTCTGCTGTTTTGCTTCCATCCTTCCCATAATGCATCTGGCCGATTTCCCCATAAAGGGGAAGTTGTCGAAACTACGAAGTGGCTTATATCCCAATTGGGGTATACATAGATCCGAACATCCGGGTACTTTTTACCTGTGTAGACTTTTGAGGGGTGAAACAATCGGATGCAAAAATTTTTAAATTGAAATTATTTATTTGTTATTCAACCAGTTTTGGTGAAATTTGGAATATATATTTGGAACACTACCATAAATAACATATCGAAATTTCATAACGATATCTTTAACAACGAGGGAGTTATAGCAGTTTGAAAATTGTGTATTGGAAAAATTCAAATTGCATTTATTTCTTTATTTTTCAATAGTTTTTCATGAAGTTCAGAGTATATTTTTAGAACACTACCATAAATAACATATCGAAATTTCATAACGATATCATAAACAACAATGGAGTTATAGCAGTTTGAAAACTGTGTATTGGAAAAATTCAAATTGCATTTATTTCTTTATTTTTAAACATTTTTTCATGAAATTTGGATTATATGTTTGGAACACTATTATTAATAACACATCAAAATTTTATAACAATATCTTTAACAACAAGGAAGTTATAGCAGTTTGAAATTTCCAGACCTCGTAAGCTGCACCTAGCAATACAATCCTTGTGGGTGGAAATCCTGTTCACTGATTGGTTAATCCATTTTTGTGATGTAGCGACAAAACTATGTATATGGTTATACCCCAATTGGGGTATATTACCAGTTATTTTTTAATTATATTTTAGGGGTTGAATGGCGCATCATCATACATAATAATTATAAATCTATAGGATAAGAGCTTTCGGATGATATACATCTGTTGTCAGAAGGATAATGCAAATTTTCTGCAGATCAATTTATGATTTTACAAACCAGTGACTCTGATTAAGAGATAACATAAGATTTCAGGAGCTAACAATCATTCTATGCTGCTTTTCTAAAAGAAAACTATTTCTACATTCGAATAAAGCAAACTGTGATAGATGTAGGATAATATTTTTTGATTATCAAAGAAATTAAGAAGGGAGAAATATTCAAATAAACATGTCATTTGATTTCTTTCAGAGTTTTCTCTCTTTGTCCATGTCTTAAAAATACTCTGAAAGTAGTCTGTAACAATAGTCATATAGTGTTTGCTTATTTTTACAAACTAAACTTCATTTCAACTAGATTATGTTTTCACACACTCCCCGTTTCTTTTGCCGTGATATTATACCCAGTTACAATTGCGATGATCTTTGATTTTGACAGAATCAAATATATGATTTTACGTCCTTAAAATTCCCCTGCTGGTGACATGCAGCATCATCAAGTAGATGGTGATATGTCATTTGATGACAGCAATCACGAAATTTCTCATGTATAATGTTTCATTCTGCGCTATTGAATTGAGAAAAAATAATCTATATAAAACTGACCAGATACCCCAATTGGGGTATAACCATATACTCTAATTGGGATATTATACCTCAATTGGGGTATAGTACCCCAATTGGGGTTTTCCCCAACCTGATAAATATTGGTACAGAACAATTTCTGTACTAACTTGAAGCTAGATAGCGATGATGACGAATAAATCTTTTTTGAGTGTTCTCCGGAACTGAAAAAGACCAAACCGTGCTTTATTCGTTGTTAATAGGCTCTATTGTTGTTTAGACGCTTACTGTAAGTGTTTAAGTTCATTATTTTTGTAAAAAGTATTTTGCTTTAATATTGAACATTCCCACCTTCCACTGAAAACCCGAGAGTGAAAATTACTTTTTATTTTGGGTTCCCAGTACACTGATATTCTCACCCTTCGCCGACTTACAAGACATTTAAACATGGCGATATAACGGGGGTAGGTCATTTTAAACTTGTTTTTTATACATTTTAGTTGAAGTTCTAATTTTAAATTCTGCATGATTTTTAAGTTGGTTTATGTTTATTTATTTTGTTGAAAGTTAAAAACAATGTGATAAAAAATTAAAGTAGGAATTGAAAGGTGAATGCTTTGGTGCGCCGAATTACAAGACTGCATCGTATTCATCTTCTCCTCTGAAACCACTGAAGCAAATTCAACCAAACTTTACAGGTATGATGTATGGAAGGTCCTTTACAAAGATTGCTCATTTCGTTCTGATCCGATAAAAAACATGGCCGCCAGTGCGGAACTTAGGTTTAACATTGGACCCTATGGGAAAAATCACATTTTCATCTTCTGCTCTGAAAAGGCTGATGCAAATTGAACCAAACTTTACAGGAATGATGTACTTAAGGTCCTAAACCAAGATGGCTCATTTCCTTCCGATCCGACAAAAACATGGCCGCCAGCACTAGAACATGGTTTAACATAGGACCCTATGGGAAAATCACATTTTCATCTACTCCTCTGAAACCACTGAAGCAAATTCAACCAAACTTTACAGAAATGATGTATGGAAGGTCCTTTACAAAGGTTGCTCATTTTGTTTCGATCCGATAAAAAAACATGGCTGCCAGCACGGAACTTAGGTTTAACATTGGACCCTATGGGAAAAATCACATTTTCATCTTCTGCCCCGAAAAGGCTGATGCAAATTGAACCAAACTTTACAGGAATGATGTACAAAAGGTCCTGATGTAGATTGCCGAAAATTTTCCGATCTGATGAAAAACATGGCAGCCAGCACAGAACATGGTTTACCATAGGCTCTAGGGGAAAATCACATTTTCATCTACTCCTCTGAAATAACAGAAGCAAATCCAATCAAATTTTACAGGAATGATGTATGGAAGGTCCTTTACAAAGATTGCTCGTTTCCTTCCAATCCGCTAAAAAACATGGCCGCCAGCGCAGAACATAGTTTAACATGGGACCCTATGGAAAAAACATATATTTGCTATCTCCTCTGAAGCTACAGAAGCAAATTCAACTAAACTTTGCAAGAATGGTCATGCATGGCATATAAGCATTTTGTCAGGTGAGCGATATAGGCTCAGTCTCTAAGCCTCTAGTTTTCTTTTATATTCCAAACACTTTCTTGATACCCAAAGGTTTTATTTAAGATTCATACCAATATCTAATTGTTGCAGGTAGTGTGTGGTATAGATTTGTGTGAAACAAGTGTCTGTGATGTGTAAAAAATTTAAAGCAAAATCACATGAATATGAAGATTCAATGATGGTTCAATTAGTTGTAGAACAAAGCACATCAGTTGCAAAAATGAATGTATCTAGGGTACAGTCGCCAACTGAAAAATTGAAGGAATCGGTAGGACTTTGCCAGGGACTTCATTACTAATGCGATTTGCAATTTTATTTGCATTATTTCGACAAACATTGTTCCTGGTGATTTTTTTGGTGACAGCATTTTTCAACTCATTTTTAGCTCACCTGGCCAAAGGCCATGTGAGCTTTTGCCATCACTCGGCGTGTGTCGTCCGTCCGTCGTCCATCTTCTGTCCGTCCGTCCGTTAACTTTTATTAAAAAATCTTCTTCTCTGAAACTACTGGGCCAATACTAACCAAACTTGGCCTGAATCATCACCAGGGTATGCACTTTCAAGTTTGTGATTTTTATGTCCGTAGACCAAACAACATGGCCCCTGTTACTAAAAATAGAACATGGGGGTAAATTGCTTTTTTTTTTTGCAAATTACTCGAAAACTGTTACAGATATAAAAAAATCTGACGGTGATAAAATGATCAGCATGATGAGATCTACCTCCTGTGTAATTTTGAAGAAAATCTGAAAACCCGTCTAGGAGTTATAGCCCTTTTTCCTTGAAATTTTCAAAATTTTTGCATTTTTGATTTTTATTTCAAAAATTTTAACAGATAGAGGTTAAGTGTAAATTGCAAAAATGTTCAGCATATCAAGATCTACCCACCCTGAAATTTTGAAGAAAAACCATAAACCCTTGTAGGAGTTATTGCCCTTTTTTCACCGAATTTTAAAATTTTTGTATTTTTCATCTATTATTTCCAAAACTATAGAAGATGAAGGTTAAGTGTAAATTGACATGATTGATGAAATGTTTGCCATGCTTTGGCGACTTCAAAACTGATGTTGAAAATTGTTCCTTGACCGCCATTTTCAAAATGGCCGCCAAAAAAGGCGGGAAAATTCAACATTGTCCGATTTCAATGAAAGTTGGCTTCCACATAGATCTTGATGTTTCGAGTTCAAAACCAGTGTTGAAAATTGTTCCTTGACAGCCATTTTTAAAATGGCTGCCAAAAAAGGCGGGAAAATTCAACATTGTCCGATTTCAATGAAATTTGGTTTCCATGTAGATATTGATGTTGCGACTTCAAAACCAATGTTGAAAATTATTCGTTGACCGCCATTTTCTAAATGGCCGTCAAAAAAGGCGGGAAAATTCAACATCGTCCGATTTCAAGGAAATTTTATTTCCAAATAGATACTGATGTTGTGACTTCAAAACCGATGTTGAAAATTGTATGTTGACTGCCATTTACAAAATGACATCTCGACTTCAAAGCTGGTGTCGAAAGTGGTCCTTAGCAAGAACATTTTTTATCAAAAAAGCCCAACAAAGAAATATAATAAAACATGATCAGACTTTAAAAACAGTTCAAGATTTTGGTGGTGTTCGACCTACGAAAGTTTGAGAAACTGAAAATCAACTGTATAACTTACATTGTTACCTTGATTGTGGCAACTGGAAGCCAGGTGAGCGATACAGGCTCCTGGGAGCCTCTGGTACTTTAGAACCACTGAATGGATTTGAACCAAACATGGCATGAATGATGTTTATGAGGTGCTGACCAAGTGTTATTACTTTGGTGCCAATCTGTCATCTTACATGCGGACAGCATTGGACCCTATGGGAAATGCACACAAAGATCTTCTAGAGAACTGCTAAATGGATTTAAATCAAACATGACATGAATGATGCCTGTCAGGTGCTGACCAAGTGTCACCAGCTGTGAACTTAAGTTAACAAAAGATCTTCTTCTAGAGAACTGTGTAATCCAAACTTTGCTTATGAGAAGCTGACCAAGTGTTGTTACTTCAGTTCTGATCCATCATCCAACATGGCTGCCAGCAATGGGGAAATGCATACAAAGATATCATGGAAAACCATTGAATGGATTCAATTTAAACATTGCATAAATGAAACTTGTGAGATTTTGATTTGACCAAGCTTGTTACTTTGGTGCTGATCCGTTTTCCGACATGGCCACCAGTAGCAAAACATAGTTTAACATTGGACCCAGTGGGAAATGCATAAAAAGATCTTCTCCTCTGAGACTGCTTGAACAATTTCAGTAGAATTTTGATATGATAGTCCTTATGTGACCCTCTTCAAAGTTTTATGTTAAATAGCTGCCAGCAGGGAACGTAGATTAACTTAGTCCCTTAAGTTTGGAAACTGCATTCAAAAATCTTCTCTGAAACTGCTTGAACAATTTTAATTAAATTTTATAAAAAGTTTCTGATTCTTATGTACATACACCACCAAAGACGGACCATCAATTTGGAATTATAGTGCTGCAGGTCCCAGGTGAGCGATAAAGGCTCTTGAGAGCCTCTTGTTCTGGTATTCTTCATCTTTAGCTCGACCCCAGGGAGCTCATCTGGCTATGCCAGGGTGATCTTTTGCCATAACTTAGAATCAGTAATCCGTCTTAAACTATTCGGGTAGAACCTACTTTACTGGTTGGCGGCAGTTGGGTGAATTAACTATGAACGTACATGTTATTGAACCTTCTTATGTTGCTATGTTGTTGTATACTTTACTGCAGCATTTTTCCTGCTTTGTAATCTTGCCGTATTTTAATGATTGATACAATCTAAAGCTTTAAATAGTGATTTCAAAGCCTAAGGACTGATAAATAAGCCAAGGATTCGCATCCAGCATTTGAGGCTTGAGAATCCACAGGTGAAAAAATAAAAAATAAACTTGCTGCATGTAGTCCTCACCATTACAATAATACACCTTTTTTCAGGGCTATTTTCATGGAAAATTTTTGAGAAAAGGGTATTGTTTGGAATTATTTTATGTTTAGTGGACTAAAACAATAAGCCAAGGCTTTGCTGCTGGCATTTGAGCTTGAAAATCCACGAAGTGAAGAAATGAAAATTAAAAGTACTGGTACTCACCGTTACAGCACAGAAAAGCATCAACATGAAGACTTCCTGTCAAGAATACTAAAAATTTTTGCATGATTTTTGTCAGTGTAATTGAGTTTAGCACTAAAATTCACAGTAATATTGTTAGCCACCCTTTATAAATTTCTTTGGTTACAACTGGGGCAGGTTTGCAAATATTTTGGCATTATATGCAAGGTCAGTGTTGTCAATAATTCTGATAGATCTGCTTTGTAAACTCATAAATGAATAATCATTGGTGTCTGGTGCCAAATTATTTCCAAATAACCAATTAAATTCCCTTTCCAATATCTTTTGGTGCTTTACAAATGGTATGATCCTAAAGAGGGTCCCTAAGAATCCTTTCTGAATGAAAATATCAGTATTTTTCAGCCCATTTCTACCAATATGACCAGTAAATCATTAGAAATTCGTTTAATAGTGGTGTTCTGATGATGGGGAAAAAGTCTCAAATCTGTTGGTTGACTATCCAGATATGATAAATCAATTGAAATTTTCTTCAATCAATTGATAATCGGTTAACTAAAAGTGTATGTGACCTTTTCTGAAAAAAAATAGGAAGGCCATAAAAAGTCAATAAATTTGATCAGTTTTCAGCACAGCTTGCTATTACCAGAATGTACTTATGCTATCACTTTGCATCTGTCATTTTGTCTGTCATTCCTTTGTCTTTCTTTCATCTGTCCATTGTTCTTCTTCTTTGTATTATTGAATGAAAGATAACAGGAAACACTTACAATGGCTGAACATTACAATCACATGCGACAATCCACCAGGGAACTGCACAAGAAAAACAATTAAATGACAAAAGAAAAACATAGACAAAGATCTTCTCCAGTGAAATTACTTGGCCAACTGGAACCATCAAGTTGATTACAACAGTCCTTGGGAGGTCCCCATATAAAATGATGTTTAATTTGGAGCATTCAACGTTACCGCCAGCTGGAAACATTGTTTAACGCTGGAACCTAAGGGAAACATTTAAGGATCTTCTCAGAAACTGCTTGCCCAATTGGAACTTAAATAAGTAACAGTAATCCTTGGGTTATCCCTTGTACAGAAAGTTGTTTTTCAGGTCTTTACAAGAAACAAAATGGCCACCACCAGGAAGCATAGCTTATCATTTGACCTTGGGAACATTTGCTCCGAATCAAATCTACAACAAAACTTGGTCACAGTGCCCCTCAGATAGACTCATTTTATGATATGTCCAGCAAGTTCTGATCCAATCCTATCCAAGATGACAGCCATTTAATCAATAGTATAACATTGGATCCTATGGTAACAATCTCAAAGGTCTTCACACCAAAAAATTACTAGGCCAGTTAGAACCAATCTTGGTCACAACAGTCTTCAGGTAGTCCATAAGTTTATGGTGATAGTCAGCGGTTATCCAAATTAAGCAAAGAAACTAATGCTTTATTGCATACATTTGTATGTACACATTCAACATGTTTAACATTTACAAATAAAACCATTTATAATATTAGTATATTCATTAGTTCCACTGAAAACCAAGCACTTCATACTATAGGCATATTCAAAAGTCCCAAAGTAAAATAAAAGGAGGAATTGCAGAATAACTGATTATAACCGATAGTGGGTCAATTAATGACTGATTATGAAAGATAATCGATTGGCATTTTCATCCGATTAAGCACCACTATCATGTTATTAGCTCACCTGGCCTAAAAAGCCATGTGAGCTTTTGCCATCACTTTGCGTCTGTCGTCTGTTGTCCGTCGTCTGTCAACAATTTCAAAAATCTTCTCCTCTGGAACTGCTGAGCCAATTGTAATCAAACTTGGCCTGAAGCATCACCAGGGTATGCAGTTTCAAAATTGTGTTCGATTAGTCCCAAGACCAAACAACATGGCTGCTGTTACTAAAAATAGAACATAGGGGTAAATTGCTGTTTTTTGCAAATAACTCGAAAACCGTTACAGATATAAAAAATCTGACGGAGTGAAAGTGATCAGCGTAGCAAGATCTTCTTGCCCTGCAATTTTGAAGAAAATCTGAAACCTGTCTTGGAGTTATTGCCCTTTTCCATAAATTTTTCAAAATTTGTGCATTTTTATGCCCCGCCCACGAATGTGGAAGGGGCATATAGTGTTACCCTTTTCTGTCCTTCCGACCGTCCAGTTAAGTTTTGCGTTTAAGTCCATTTCTCAGAAACTGTAAGGTATAGAACAATGATAGTAGACACATAGGTAGATCTTGGATAGTACTACATAGTTCACTAGGCAGTTTGATACTTTGACCTATAGTTCATTGTTGAGTGACTCTGGTTAAGTTTTGTGTTAAAGTCCATTTCTCAACAACTACATGTTATAGGACAATGATGTTTCACCAACAATTGGATGACCATGACCTACTTTATATGGTTGAATGACTTTGGTTAAATTTTTGATTTCATCACAATTCAGTTACAGGGAACTAATTTTATGAATGATTGACTTGAGTTAATTTATTGGCGGGGCATCCGTGTCTTACAGACACATTCTCTAATTTATTTTTTATTTCAAAAGGTGAAACAGATAGAGGTCAAGTTTATGATGCAAAAAGGTTCAGCATATCAAGATCTACAAACCCTGAAATTTTGAAGAAAATCCCAAAACCCTTTTAGGAGTAATTGCCCTTTTTTCACGGAATTTTCAAAATTTTCATATTTTTCGTCTTTCATTTCCAAAACTATAGAAGATGAATTCAAGGTTAAGTATAAATTGATAAAATGTTTGCCATGCTGTGTGGATTTCAAAACTGGTGTTTGAAATTGTTTGTAGCGACTTCAAAACCAGTTCTGAAAAGTGTTCATTGACCGCCATTTTCAAAATGGCTGCCAAAAAAGGCAGGAAAATTTAACATTGAATTTTCCCGCCTTTTTTGGCAGCCATTTTGAAAATGGTGGTCAATGAACACTTTTTGATGTTAAAATTTGTTCGCTTACAGCCATTTTCAGAATGGCTGCCAAAAAGGCGGGAAAATTCAACATTGTCCGATTTCAATGAAATTTGGTATCCAAGTGGATATTGATGTAGCGACTTCAAAACCGGTGTTGAAAATTGTTCGTTGACTGCCATTATCAAAATGGTCGCCATGAAAGGTGGGAAAATTCAACATTGTCTGAATGAAATTTAAATGAATTTTGGTTTCCAAATAGATATTGATGGTGGGACTTCAAAACCGGATTGGTGGTGTTCAAACTACCAAAGTTTGAGGGACTAAAGTTCAGCTGTATAACTTACAATGTTAGCTTGATTGTGGCAACTGAAAGCCAGGTGAAAGATACAGGCTCCTGGGAGCCTCTGGTTTGTGTTGCCTGCTGTAAGCAGGATGACACATAGGGATTACTATCCATCGTCCTGTGTCATCGCCCTGCATCGCCTGTCAGTTTTTGAATCCGCAAATCCTTCAAAACTGCAAGTCCAATTCCAATCAAACTTTCAGGATATGTTTTTCACCTGGTGTACATTTGCACCTGATACTTAGAATTTTGATTTTGCATATTTTAGAGGTTCACGGAGCCAAAGTTGCTCATTTGTTATTCTGGCTAGTTAATCCTTAACTCCACCAGCTCTATATGTTGTTCACTTGGTGTAGTTGTACACCTAATACTTGGAATTTTGATTTTACAGATTTTAGAGGTTTACGGAACCAAAATGGCTCATTTGTGAATTTGTTGGTTTTGGAATCCACAACTCATTCAAAACTGCTAGTCCAATTCCAACCAAACTTTCAGGATATGTTTTTAACCTGGTGTAGAAATGCACCTGATACTTAGAAATTCAATTTTTGTCTCGTCCAAGATGAAAGTCGCGGAAAGCGAGACATAGGCGTGCAAAGTATGACAGCAACGGCGGCGTAAACTCAAGTTATTATATAGAAGCCTTTGATGTAGGAACTTAATATTTGGTCCAAAGGTAGCTTACGGCGAACCCTATCTGTCGGACCCAAAATCATGTGACCTTGACCTCAATTTCACGGTCAAGTGACCAGGATAAGTTTTTTTTGCTTAAGTCCATTTCTCAATAACTACATGCTAGAAGTCGATGATATTTGGTATATAGCTTGGTCTTGGTTAGTACATGTCAGTCTGCCAGGATGCTTTTGACCTTGACCTCAATTTCACAGTCCATTGACCAGGTTAATTTTTTTTTTTGCTAAAGTCTGTTTCTCAATAACTACAAGCCATAGGTCAATGATATTTGGTATATAGCTTGGTCTTGGTTAGTACATGTCAGTCTGCCATATGGCTTTAGACCTTGACCTCAATTTCACGGTCCAGTGACCAGGTTAAGTTTTTTTGGTTAAGTCTGTTTCTCAATAACTACGAGCCATAGGTCAATGATATTTGGTATATAGCTTGGTCTTGGTTAGTACATGTCAGTCTGCCATATAGCTTTTGACCTTGACCTTAATTTCACAGTGCAGTGACCAGGTTAAGTTTTTTTGCTTATGTCTGTTTCTCAATAACTACAAGCTATAGGTCAGTGATATTTGATATAAAGCTTGGTCTTGGTTAGTACATGTCAGTCTGCCATATGGCTTTTGACCTTGACCTCAATTTCACAGTCCAGTGACCAGGTTAAGTTTTTTTTGCTTAAGTCTGTTTCTCAATAACTACAAGCTATAGGTCAATAATATTTGGTATGTAGCTTGGTCTTGGTTAGTACATGTCAGTCTGCCATCTGGCTTTTACCTTGACCTCAATTTAATGGTCCAGTGACAAGGTTAAGTTTTTTTGCTTAAGTCTATTTCTCAATAACTACAACAATGTACAAGCTATAGGTCAATGATATTTGGTATATAGCTTGGTCTTGGTTAGTACATGTCAGTCTGCCATAAGGCTTTTGACCTTGACCTCAATTTCACGGTCCATTGACTAGGTTAAGTCTGTTTATCAATAATTACAAGCTATAGGTCAATGACATTTGGTATATGGCTCGGCTTTGGTTAGTACATGTCAATCTGCCATATGGCTTTTGACCTTGACCTCAATTTTATGGTCTAGTGAACAAAGTTAAGTGTTTCTGATTAGAATAGATTTTGATTACTGTAAGTGGTACGGTAATAATATTTGGCTTGTAGGTTGCTCTTGAGTAGTACATGACTGTTTTTGCGACAAGCAGGGACGGCGAGACATCTATTAGGGCCCACTCTTGTGCAGATTTTAGAGGTTCAGGGAGCAAAAATTGCTCATTTGTGCGACTATTGGTTTTTGAATTGCAACTCCTTCAAAACTATTAGTCCAATTCCAACCAAACTTTCAGGAAGTTTTCACCTAGGGGTGTAACGATACACCTTTTTTGCAAACAATACGTATTGCGATATTCTTTCTACCAGCAGTACGATACATACCGCGATATATTTTATCCTTTTGTCCTTACAACTCCGCCGCCATTACAACTGAGGTCGCTTATAACATCCCAGAAAACTCAGGAGATTGAAACAATCAGAATAATTTGAATGATTTATTCTAAAAACGTAATGAATGTTTTATTTTGCAATAGAAAAAGTCTCAAATATTTTTTTCAGTGTACATGTGAATAGAGGTGTATCGTCTGTATCGTAAGCAGCCTATCCAATATCGTAAACCGAACCGTCATAAAAAATACCGTGATTTCGGTACAAACGGTGAATCGTTTCCCCCTTAGTTTCATGTAGTGTACATGCACACCTGATATTTAAAATTTTGATTTTACATATTTTAGAGGTTCACAGAGCCAAAATTGCACATTTGTTATTCTGGTTAATTAATCCTCAATTCCATCATAGCTATAAGTCAGATTCCTACCAAACTTGCAGGATATGATGTTCACCCGATCTTGTTGTGCATCTGATGTGTAATATTTTGATTATACAGATTTTAGAGGTTCAATGAGCCAAAATAGCTCATTTGTTAATTTAGTTTGTTAATGTGGTACTCTTTCAAAACTATATTCCAACCAACCTTTCAGAATTTGTTGATTACTTGATTAATTGTGCACCTGATACTTAAAATTTTGATTTTTCATTTAAATACTACTTCTTATTTAAATAAATGGACCAGTCTGACTGAAACCAACAAATGGATTAAATTATGCAATTATGAAGTTGAGTTACTTTCCCTTTTCTGTGATATGAAAAAGAAAGCGAAATTAAAGAGACTTTTGATTGTTACTTTTTTTTTAATTAGAAATTATATATTTATTTATAAAAGGTGTAACCATGTTAACTACTTCAAAGAAATTAAATTGAAATTTATCCAATTATATGTAATTAATTGCAAAATTAATTTTTAGTTCGTCTCAACGAAGTTGAGGGGGACTATTGGAGTACCCCCGGCGTCTGTCCGCGTCTACGTCTACGTCTGCGTTCGCATTTGGGCATATATCTCTGCAACTATGCATGGTAGGGTCATCAAACTTTGTATGCAGGTGCATCTTGGCCATTTTCACAGCCTCCAAGAAAATTGGGTCTCTCTGACCTATATTTTCTGCTTGAACGACTTACATTCAAGTTTACGTCCGAGTTCAGATCTCAGTCACTATACATGGTAGGATCATGTAACCTTGCATATGCATGCATCTTTGATGGTAGGTCAGCATCCAGGAAAAATTAGGTAACTTTGAGCTATATTTTCCGCTCGAACGACTTACATTCAAATTTACGTCCGAGTTCAGATCTCAGTCACTATACATGCTAGGATCATGTAACCTTGCATATGCATGCATCTCTGATGGTAGGACAGCATCCAGGCAAAATTAGGTCACTTTGACCTATATTTTCCGCTTGAACGACTTACATTCAAATTTACATCCGAGTTCAGATCTCAGTCACTATACATGGTAGGATCATGTAACCTTGCATATGTATGCATCTCTGATGGTAGGTCAGCATCCAGACAAAATTAGGTCACTTTGACCTATATTTTCCTATTGATTGATTTACATCCAAGTTTTCGGACAAGTTCAGATATCAGTCACTTTACATGGTAGGATCATGTAACCTTGCATATGCATCCATCTCTGATGATAGATCAGCATCCAACATTGACCTATATTTTCTGCTTGATTGATTTACATTCAAGTTTTTGGACAAGTTCAGATCTCAGTCACTGTACATGGTAGGATAATGTAACCTATTGCATAGGCATGCATCTCTGATGGTACATCAGCATCCAGGCAAAAGTAGGTCACTTTTACTTATGTTTTACGCATGAGTGATTTATGTCCAAGTTTTCAGGCAAGTTCAGATCTCGGCCACTATCCATGGTAGGATCATGTAACCTTGCTTAGGCATGCAAATGTGATGTCAACATCAAATTTTGTTACTGTGACAAAGTGCCATAACGAGGTGAACTTTGTAATCGTTGATTACCTATGTTTATTTAATACCCTTATGGATCTGTTGAAAGTTTAAATTATACTTATTTGAAACTTGTCCATCACTTGCAGATGAAAACTGTAGACATTCTTTACCGTCACCTCTGGGAAGATTATTGACTGATTTGAGACTGGGACAATGTGGGAAAGTGATATTAAAAAGCATTAAAAGAAGATTAATATAAGCAAACAGTTCCAACTAAAACAGCATGTAAAATTGTAAATGAGAAAAGAACGATTTGTACTACCATAATAAAAGAAAAACTCAATAGAATAAATTCCATGTTCCACCCTAGAAAATCCAATGGATGCTGCATTATTTATGCCAAATTTTTACAGTTGGCGGCAAAAATGCAAGTTGCCGATTTTTCTGGCAACAGAAATTCAGGAGCCAGAGCCAACCTTGAAATCGCCCCCACTCTTTTGTGTACTCGTCCTATCAAAATTGCCAGAAACAAAATTGTCCCACTTTAGTATAAAAATTGTCCCACTGTAATGCCTATATTGGCCCTGTCTGGAAATATATTACTTTATGTATTTTCTCATGCATTTTATAACCTTATTATCACAGGTGTTGGGTTTGAAATGCTGCAATTAACAAACAATTAAAACTTCAAAGATTTGCTTAACACTTTATCCACCAGTGACGTATATATCCGCTCTACTACCTAAGACTGTATTGATGTGCACCATGGCCCTCCATACAATTAAATTGCAAACTTTTTGTGCGTGTCCTGTAGCCTAATGGCAAATGTCTACAGCAGTTATATGAAGTAGTTTTTAAGACCACTTTTGTAGCAATAACAGCTGTTAAAAGAGCTCCAGGAACAGAAAATCCAAAAAATCGTCAAATTTAAGGGAGGGTAGGCAACTTCAAAAATAATTTCGCTGAAGAAAAGAAGGTGAAAATGCTTGAACTTCGGTTGAATAATGTAGAAAAATGATTGAGAATAACAGACATATCACAATTTTAGGAACAATCACCCACAGAAAGAAACTGTGCCTAAATTTAGTGGAAAATAAGGAAATTGAGTGATTTTGACACTACCAGCTTTCCATATATTTCTCTGTCATGAGCAAATCTTACGCTATTTATGTCAAAGATTCAGAAATGAAAGTGCAGTTACAGGCTTAGCTACTGGCGCGAAGAAAAGCCGGTTCGGCACCACTTCCGGTTGTCTGGGACGACTTTAGTACGAAAAAAACGTCAAAAAACACCATTTTTAGGTGAGGATGGGCTGTTGGACCATCTATTGAAATTACATTCAGAGAATTTCTCCTCTAAACTTAGCTTTTTCTCAAAAGTTGTCGGATGATCCCCTTCAGGAAAGTTGTACTGGAGGATTGTATTTTATCCAAGGTAGTCCCCAGCATGGAACATAATTATAACACAGAGGTCCTTAAACTTATTTAAAAAAGAGACCCTTTATCATAGAGTTTTATTTGGCAAGCCATGTAAGCCATGGTCCAGATGAGGGATGTAGGGTCCTGAAAGCCTCTTGTTTATTTGTTGTAACACTACAATTAAACATCATACTATCCATACACAGATTCAGGAATGTGGCAAAATAAACTTACAAGTGTGTATATTTCAGATGCTTAGCATACATTGATTAATGACATTTGAAAGAATATATTGGTATGATGTCTGAGCTTAACCAGTCATCAGTTGAAGTACTACCATCAATGGAGACCTGTTTTAACATACAGGAAAGCAACCCAGAAAGGAATGTTAGGACTTATGACAGTGATGCACCATCATCAAGACAAACATCAGTATGGTCAGTGGGAGATAACCCTAGACAACACCAGCGGTATGGCAGTGATATATCATCCACAACAGAAACTTGGTCATGGGGAGATAACTCTTCATGTTACTCTACCGTAACCAATGGTAGTTCTTCAGATAGTAATATATCTGATATTCAAAAACTTAGAGGTAAGAATTCACTTTCATATTATTTATATATATTGATAGTATATTTTTCCACATAAGACTGTTCTTGTATGCTTTTAGTGATCAGTGAAAAATATTTGGAAGTACTAAATTTTTTGTGCTCTCATCAACACTGCAAAAATCAGGACCATTTTCATTTCGGGGATACGTGTAGTATTTGTGTTCATTTCCAAAAATTATTATCTTAAATGTTCAGGGGTTGTTTAATATTTTATTAGTTGTATAATACCGGTATGTTTTTTCATAGACTTAGCATAAAAGGGTAAAATGATCATTTTGAATTGAGAAAAAAAAAAGCCCTTTACTTTAGGCTGTGACAAGGTTCCCTGCAATGTAACTACGGTGAAACCTGTCTAAATCAAATCCTAACAAAACCCGAAACCTGTCCAACCAAACACAATTTAAAGACTTTTTGTTTCATTTTTAGCTTACTTGACCCAAAGGGTTAGTGTGAGCTATTGCCATCACTTGGCGTCCGTTGTCCATCCTCCGTTAAACTTTTCACATTTTCATCTTAACCTCTGAACCCACAGAAGCAAATTCAACCAAACTTTACAGGAATGATGTATGGGAAGTCCTTTACAAACATTGCTCATTTCGTTCCGATCAGACAAAAAACATGGCTGCCAGCATGGAACTAAGGTTTAACATTGGACCCTATGGGAAATATCACATTTTCATCTTCTCCTCTGAAACGGCTGTGGCAAATTCAATCAAACTTTACAGGAATGATGTGCTAAAGGTCCTTAACAAAGATTGCTAGTTTCATTCTGATCCGATAAAAACATGGCCGCCAGCACGGAACATAGTTTAAAATTGGACCCTATGGGAAAAACACATTTTCATCTTCTACTCTGAAACCACTGAAGCAAATTCAACCAAACTTTACAGGAATGATGTACCTAAGGTTCTTAACAAAGATTGCTTATTTCGTTCTGATCCGATAAAAAACATATGGCCACCAGCATGGAACATAGTTTAACAATGGACCGACCCTATGGGAAAATCACATTTTCATCTTTCCTCTGAAACCACTGAAACAAATTCAACCAAACTTTACAGGAATGGTGTACTAAAGGTCCTTTACAAAGATTATTATTTTGGCTCTGATCCGATAAAAAACATGGCTGTCAGCACGGAACATAGTTTAACATTGGACACTACGGGAAAATCACATTTTCATCTTCTCCTCTGAAACAGCTGAATCAAATTAATAGGAATGATGTACTAAAGGTTCTTAACAAAGATTGCTCATTTCGTTCTGATCCGATAAAAAACATGGCCGCCAGCACGGAACATAGTTTAATAATGGACCCTATGGAAAAATCACATTTTCATCTTCTCCTCTGAAACCACTGAAGCAAATTCAACCAAACTTTACAGGAATGATGTACTAAAGGTCCTTTACAAAGATTGCTAATTTGGCTCTGATCCGATAAAAAACATGGCTGTCAGCACGGAACTTAGTTTAACATTGGACCCTATGGGAAAATCACATTTTCATCTTCTCCTCTGAAACCACTGAAGCAAATTCAACCAAACTTTACAAGAATGGTGTACTAAAGGTTCTTAACAAAGATTGCTCATATGGTTCAGATCCTATAAAAACATGGCCGTAAGCACGGAACAAAGTTAAACATTGGACCTATGGGAAAATCACATTTTCATCTTTTCCTTTGAAACCACTGAAGCAAATTCAACTAAACTTAATAGGAATGATGTACTAAAGGTCCTTCACAAAGATTGCTCAATTCGTTCCGATCTGATAAAAATCTTGGTCGCCAGCACAGAACATAGTTTAACATTGGACCCTAAGGGAAAATCATATTTTCATCTTGTCCTCTTAAACCACTGATGCAAATTCAACCAAACTTTGCAGGAATGATGTACTAAAGGTCCTTAACAAAGATTGCTCATTTCATTTCGTTCTGACAAAAAACATGGCCTTAAGTACAGAACAAAGTTAAACATTGGAGCATGGCATTGGAAAACCATCCTTTTCATCATCTTCTCTGAAACTATTCAAGCAAATTTAGGTAAATGTATAAAAGGTCCTTTGCAAAAATTACTCATTTCAATAGGATCAGACAAAAAAACACAGGTGCTAATGGAGAACGTAGCTAAACATTACACCCCATTTGTAAAAACATCATTTTTGGTCATGCATGGCATAGAAGCATTTTGTCAGGTGAGCCATACAGGCTCAGTCTCTGAGCCTCTATTTTGTATTTTTTAGCCTGTATAAAGTGAACATCTGTCATAATCCATCAAGATCTTCAGTCCTTAAGGGGTTTGGTTTAGACAGGTTTCACTGTATATTTCCTTACATGTTCTCCAATGAACAGGACCTTTAGTATACACAACAGCAAGGACACTGTAAGTTTCTGACCAGATTGTTTAATTTCAGCAAGATAACAGCTGAAGTAAGTACATATTAGTGCTCTGGTTATCATTCGTGCATGTGTTTCCAAGTTTGTGTTTTTAGGTGGCTTGTAACTTGCTACTTTCAAGATTAACATAGTACAATGTTGTTCTGTTATGGTGATTAATGAAAAGTTATTTACAGTACTAATTTAGTAAAATAGTTCTGATAAAGTTAGTATTTTATCACATTAACAATTATGTTTCAGATTTGTGTTTTCTTTTGTTTAAGGTCTTAGTTGAAAGTCTTCACGTGCCATGTACTAGAATTAAAAGATCACATTTTTCATTGTAAATCTTTGCACCCTATGGATATTGATTCAAGAAAAGTAGTCATTGCAGTAATTTATCACATGTGTACAAATTTTAGTCAACATCTTGGAAGCCTTTGTTATGTTAATAGGTTTCTTAAGTACCAAAAATTACACATCACAAGTTTTGTTTTGGGGGATAGCTTTCCATCGTCAACAATTGGAAACTATTAAAAATTAAGAATCTTATTTAGGTCCATAATATTTGATGTGCAGTAGTATAAGTATGGGTACAACTCAAATCCTGACATGGTTTTTGGCCCATCACTTGAGTCATTTATGAAAAATCATTTTTTAAGTTTTTTGCAAGATGTTGGTACAGCCTGCAGCAGTCGACCCAGCTACTTAAGAAATAGATTATTGCAAGCGGGCTCTATGCGAATTAGAACATGGGCAGACCTTATATTTGTCAATATTTTATACCGAGCGACAGCGAGGTATAAAATGAAGACAAATATAAGGTCTGACCATGTTCTAATTCGCATAGAGCCCAATTGCAATAATCTATTTCGATTCTAATATATTTAACAAGAGTTTTGAACATTCGAAGCGGCTCTTAGAGGTCAATAATGGGTTTAGTACTAGAATTGAAACATGTCGGAAAAATGCACACAACTACACATAAATGGACATGGAGAAATCTATATTCGTTGTTTTATTAATACAAGTGGTTCATAAGCTTATGAATTAATACAAATAATCTGCTATAAAACATATAAAATACGGATATTTTTAAATCGAAGCGTGTAAAAGTGTGAGCTAGTGGTAGTTCCGATTTATATGACTGCTTTGTTATGTTATTTTTGAAGCCAAAAAAAAATAAAAGGAAAAGAAAAGGAATTTAACTCATATTTATAATTTTATTAACGTTAAAAATTAAAAATTTCAAATTTAAATCGTAGAGCATGATATGCAACACAGATAAGATTTCATAACAACAACACATTCGTTGCTAGGTTACGGTTATGTCAATTTCAGTTCCGAGTCTTAAATTTAGTAACTGTTGTAAATTTCTATTATTGTCATTATTTGATGTGAATTTTTGGGTGATTCATTTTTTAAAACTTTATTTACACAAAATAAAATGAATATTGAGTGAATAAAATGAACATTGTACATTACGAATGTCCTTCTGTAAAAAAAAAAATACGCATGTGCTAAAAAATATTGTTGGAATTAGTACATAGCTTTGTTTCCAAAGCGAAAGAAGAGAGTCATATTAGAATTGATATTTGACATGCAGTTGCATCTTGATGAGTTCACACAGATTCCATGCCCAAATGCAAATAGTTTTTACAGTAAATAACAAAAAAAAATAATGATTTTTTTACAAATACAATCAGAAAGATAAAGGAAAAATAAAATAATACAAAAAAGGTAAGAAATACAATATGACATTGGACAAACATAGTGGAAGTGATTAAGACATGATTAATTGTCTGTAAGACATGTTGTTTACTTGGTCCTCTGACCAAAGGTGATGTTGTTAGAACAATGTTTCTAAGTACATTAACATACAAAATTCTTGTCATTTTTTTCATTATTTCAGAATACTTAGTGTGTGGTTTTAGATGAAAAAGGAAAACTTCAGAATATTTTCTTTAACCTGTAAAATCAGAATTAATGCCATTAAATTTGATGGACAGAAGTTGAGTCTCTAAAAGACTTTTTCAAAATTGTTTTGCTCCTTTCAATGCTGTGTTGCATCAACAAAATCAAGTGTTAATATTAAGGATAACTGTTTTTGTGTTGCCTGCTGTAAGCAGAGTCGACACATAGGGATTACTATCCGTCTTCTTACGCCGCCGTCGTCGTCCTGCGTCGTCCCGACAGTTTTTGAATCCACAACTCCTTCAAAACCGCTTGTCCGATTCCTACCAAACTTTCAGGATATGTTGTTTAACTAGTGTAGTTGTGCACCTGATACTTAGAATATTGATTTTGCAGATTTTAGAGGTTAACAGAGCCAAAATTGCTCATTTGTGAGTCTGTTGGTTTTGAATCCGCAACTCCTTCAAAACTGTTAGTCAGATTCTAACAAAACTTTCAGGATAAGTTGTTCATTGAGTGTAGTTGTGCACCTGATATTTAGAATTTTGATTTTACAGATTTTAGAGGATCACAGAGCCAAAATTGCTCATTTGCGAGTCTGTCTGTTTTGAATTCGAACTCCTTCAAAACTGCCAGTCCGATCCCAACAAAACTTTCAGGATAGATTATTCACCTGATGTAGTTGTGCACCTTATATATAGAATTTTGATTTTACAGATTTTAGAGGTTCACAGAGCCAAAATTGCTCATTTGATAATCTGGTTTGTTAATCCCCAATTCCATCACAACTAGTCAGATTCCAACCAAACTTGCAGGATATGTTGTTCACCTGATGTAGTTGTGCATCTGATACTTAAAATTTTGATTTTGCAGTTTTAAAGGTTCACTGAGCCAGAATAGCTCATTTGTTAATTCTGTTTGTTTATGTGGAACTCCTTCAAAACTGTAAATCATATTCCAACCAGCCTTTCAGAATAACATTGATTACTTGATATAGTTGCACACCCGATATTTAAAATTTTGATTTTACAGATTTATAAGGTTAACAGAGCCAAAATAGCTCATTTGTTAATTGGGTTTTTTAATCTTTGACTCCTTCACAACTGTGTCAGATTCCAACCTAATTTTCAGTATGTGTTGTATATCAGGTCTGGTTATGCACACTATACTTAGATTTTTTTACCGATTCTAGAGGTTTACCAAGCCACTAAGCTCATATATTAATCAGATTGTTAATTGCAAGTTCTGAAAACTGTAATTCATATTCTTAACCAATATTGCAGAATATGTTTTTCTCCTAATCTAGACATGCACATTATAAGTAAAATTTTAATTTTGCATATTTTAGAGCTTCACTGGACCAAAAATGGCTCTTCTGTAGTGCAGGCGACACAAGTGTTCTATGGAACACCCGTCAGTTTTTAGCTCACCTGGCCTAAAAGGCCATGTGAGCTATTGCCATCACTTGGCGTCTGTCGGCGTCCGTCCGTCATCCATCCGTCCATCCGTCGTCCATCCGTCCGTCCGTCGTCCTTCCGTCCGTCGTAAACTTTTTCAAAAATCTTCTCCTCTGAAACCGCAGGGCCAATTTTAATCAAACTTGACCTGAATCATCACCAGGGTATGTAGATTCAAAATTGTGTTCGATTAGTCCGAGGACTAAACAACATGGCTGCCGTTACTAAAAATAGCACATAGGGGTAAATTGCTGTTTTTGGCAAATAACTCAAAAACCATTACAGATATCAAAAATCTGACATGGAGCAAAAGTGATCAGCATGACAAGATCTACCTACTCTGCAATTTTGAGGAAAATCCGAAAATCCGTCTTAGAGTTATTTCCCTTTTTCCGTGAAAATTTAAAAATTTTGATATTTTTTATTTTTTATCACAAAAACTATAACAGATAGAGGTCAACTTTAAATTGCGAAAATATTCAGCATATCAAGATCTACCAACCTTAAAATTTTGAAGAAAATCTGACCACCCATATTGGAGTTTTTGCCCTTTATTGGCCAAATTTAAGAAATTTGATACTTTTTGTCATCAATTTAAAAAATCTTCTCCTCTTAAGCCACCGGGCCAATTGTTACCAAACTTGACATGAATCATCACCAGGGTAAACAGTTTCAAAATTATGTTTGAGTAGTCCGAAAACCAAGCAACATAGCTGCTGTTGCTAAAAATAGAACAAAGGGGGTAAATTACATTTTTTTGCAAATAACTCGAAAACCGTTACAGATATCAAAATTCTGATTTTGAGTGAAAATAATCAGCATGTCAAGATCTACCCAGCCTGCAATTTTAAAGAAAATCCGAAAACTAGTGTTGGAGTTATTGCCCTGTTTCCGTAAAATTTTCTAAATTTTGATATATTTTATTTTTTATTTCAAAAAGTGTAACAGATAGAGGTCAAGTGTAAATTGCAAAAAGGTTTAGCATATCAAGATCTACCAACCATGAAATTTTGAACAAAATCCAAAAATCTTTGTAGGAGTTGTTGCCCTTTTTCATGGAATTTTCAAATTTTCATATTTTGTCGTCTTTTATTACCATAACTTGAGAAGATAAATGTTAAGTGTAAATTGATAAAATGTTTGTCATGCTGTGGCAACTTCAAAACTGGTGTATAAAATTGTTCGTTGACTGCCATTTTCAAAATGGCTGCCAAAAAAGGCGGGAAAATTCAACATTGTCTGATTTCAATGAAATTTGGTGTCCAAGATGATATTGATGTTGCGACTTCAAAAGTCATGTTGAATTGTTTGTTGACTGCCATTTTCAAAATGGCCACCAAAAAGGCGGGAAAATTCAACATTTTCCTATTATAAATATTTTGATGTGGTAACTTATAAATATGGTTTTAAAAATTGTTGTTGACAGCCATTTACAAAATTAGGTATAAACTTCGAAACTGGTGTTGAAAGTGGTTATAAGCAAGTACATTTTTGTCAAAAAAGCGCAACAAAGAAATATAGTAAAACAAGATCAGACTTTAAATACAGTTCAAGATATTGGTGGTGTTTGAGCTAGCAAAGTTTGAGAGACTTAAGTTCAAATGTATAACTTAAAATGTTAGCTTCATTGTGGCAACTGAAAGCCAGGTGAGCGATACAGGCTCCTGGGAGCCTCTAGTTATCTAAATTGAAGGAAAAGGGAGACCTCAGTAGTTTTACCTTGTCAAAACAATAATCAAAATGTTGTAAAATCAACTTTTAAAGTATTTTTTAAGGAAATTAAACGCTATTATTTGACCTCAAATACATGATATACTTTTACCAATCTATGTAAGTCTAGGTGGATGTTCATGTATCCTAAAAAAATTGTGGTGCTTATAAGGGTTTTTTGTGAAATAGATTAGGTAAACGTAATAAGGATTAAGAATAGCCATTCTGCCTCATCTTTGCTTGAATCTGCCAATAATTTTATATTTCGGTCGCTGATTGATATGGAGTACATGTATACCAGTGTACATGTTATAAGATTTATTGTATTGAGGGTTGGTTTCCAATAAGAACAAACACGACAAAGGGAGATTTTTGTAAATGCAAACAAAACAACGGCCTTGCAAAGAATGGAGTAAAAGAGGGTCAACATACAGTGTTAAACAATGTGGACAAACTCAAAGTACTTGGTGTTGTAAAAACTGCAGAGTCCTTGAAATATATTTAACATCATAGTAACAGGAAAGTCTATTTTTTGTTACTATGATAGATGTAGGGCTGAAATTTTTGAAACACCTTTTAAAAATGAAGGGTTATAAAACATTTCTACAGTTGACAACCATTTTCCTCTTATTGTTTAACTTCAATGAAATTTACAACTTAACCATTTACTTAAAGTTTATACATGACTATGTTTCTGGTATACTTAAATCATTGTACGGATACTGATTGAACTGTTTTGGTAACTTTCTAAATATTTGTACCACTTTAATTCCTTATTTTGACCAAACATGTATGGAATTCAATGAAAATACAACAAACATGTAGAAAATCATGTAATTTACATGTTTAATGTTGAAATAGTTAAGAAAATGTAAACACAGAAACTTTACATGTAGTAGTTTGAAATTTCTGTTATTATCCTTAAATACCATAGATTTATATCACTATGGATACAGTGTTTAAGACATACCAAATTTTTCTTGGTTTTCCATACTTGTATTGAACATCTTTTTTTTAAATAAGTGTCGCCAATTAATTAAGTTATGCAGAAGAACAGATTTCATTACCCCTTTGATATAGCCAATTTTTGTCCTACAATGACATTTTATTGATTCACAAAAAAATGCAACAGCCAAAAGTGTTTGCTACATATATAAAATGACATTTTATCAGAAAATTATCATGAAGTATTAAGTACATATGGTATTTTTGTTTCTTTGAGACAAAATATGCAGAATTACCTAAATATTTTTAACAAAAGATGCAAAATTTATTAATTTTCTTCTGTTTCTTGTACTCATAAATTGTTGTATACATACACTTACTCATAAACACTTAATTTTCAAATTAATTTGCAAAGTTAAAGTAATCTAAATATTAGCAAAATGTATTGATTGATCATGGGAAGAAAAATATATTAATTGATTATGGGTGATCAGATATATTAATTGATTAAGGGTAAGCAAAATATATAAATTGATTTTGGGTAAGCAAAACATATTAATTGATTATGGGTAATCAAATATATTAATTGATTATGGGTAAGCAATTATATTAATTGATTATGGGTAAGCGGTATAAAATTATATTATTTAGAAATCATTTCTTACTTAAATTGTGTATCTGGCAAATTTTTGTTACATTTTTCCTGCATAAATAGTGAATTGTTGTGCTAATTTTTGAATTTGAATCATTGCACTCTTCAAAACTTAAACATGATTAGCATTTAAATTGATGTCAAAAGAATTGGGAAAAACATTTTTTACAGTGTACTTCTTATAAATTGACAACTTTTTCAAAAAATTATTTAAAATGTTTATTCTTGTCCGATTTTAATGAAATTAAGGATTTTTTTAAAGGATGCAGAATTATTCTTATTTATTTTGTTAATTGGCCATTTTTTTTCATAAACTCTGCATTTTGTATTTGATTCCAAGACCAACTGAAAAATGCTTTACTGATTTTCGCTTTATATTTCAACCAAAATGAAATTGTAAAATATTTCATTTGTGATTAAATCATTTTAAAACAAGAACTTAATGAGATAAAATTATGACCAAATTAACACAGAAAATAGATGTCTTTTTGAATCTTCCAAATCAAATTTCATTGAAATCCATCAAGAAATGGCCTGAAAATAAATTTTTGAAACAGCTGTGAGCCTGTGAAGTTATATGAAATACACAGTAAAAATTTTCCAATACATTTGATTTAACTCCTGTAACAGTATCCTTTGTGACTGTCACAGTTTAATATTTTTGCTTTACGGTAATGAAACAAGCCTACAAAAATTAATAATGTTTTGATATAACACAGTGTAATCCTTCCGCATCAATAAATTGACAAATTACTTCTGCTAGGGGTACAACTTGGAACAAGTCAAAATTAAATAATATTTTTCTACTCATTTGTAACTTTGATTTAAAAGTTTAAATTAAATTGAATGCAAAGTCACACAGGTCATAAGAAGTTAATAAGTATTTATACAGATTTTGCATAAGTATTAAGTAGTACAATAGCCTACAGGGAAATCCTGACATACGGTAGTTATTCAATGTGTTATAAGAACAGATAGGATTATCAGATTTATTCGGGTAGTCGGCAGTCGAGAGTTCATTGTAGTATTAAATCCCGCCAAATCACAGTTATATTCTATGTGAACAATATGACATGATGTGGTTATATCAAATTTTTATGATTTTCGACCTTTTATAAACTTGTTTGTATGGATTATTGTTAAATCTGTTCTTGTTTGCATGTGGTTTTCATTTTTTTTTCTTAAATAATCTACTTAAACTGGTTTTTTGACAAACCAGTGTAGACACTTGAATAAAAACATTAGTATGGATGAGTTCATCTTTTGAAGAAGCTGCCATACATGTCCAACAATAAGATGAGGACTGTGTTGCATTGTGAAAAATTTATCATTGCGTAAAACATAACATATAGAGCTTTATTGGAGATTTTACCGATTGTTGAAGTTTTATTGTTTTATTACGATTATCATGTACCGATCGGAAATAATTATCATAGTTGATCACAACTTTGTACATACTTGTGTATTGTTATGGTTCCCGAATAGGTCATGAATTTATAAACAGAAGTATGCATTGTTTCCTGTGTAAATCTATTCAAATGGAGTGAACCTAGATATGAATTAAGTTGATATTTTTCTATGATATTAAATTCTAATTAAATTTATACTATAAATATTGTTTGAATTTAAATCATATACCATAATCATTAGATGTTATGAGGATTATAATGTACTGAAGACATGTCATTATCTCCAAAAGAATTTTAGGACTGTTTCGCTATAGTTTCATCTGTCTCCGAAACAAACATTAGAGGACCAAACTAGCATAACCTGATGTCCATTTAATTACTTTTTAGTGACACATGGGCTCCATTAACTTCCAGTTTACCTGATCATCAAATGTGTTCAAGTGAAACGTCAACCTTATGACCAGATTTGGATGGACTCTTAAGTATCATTTAATGATGAAAATAAACATTTCTTTTGAATGATAATATCATTGTAGTGAGATAAGATTTGAAAGGATTAGTACTTGAGTATAAGTTTGGATTTATTTAAATAGTACTTCGACAGTACGATATAAACATTTGGTGAGAAAGTCCTTTATTGAAGGATACAATCGTTAGTTATTATATTGCCATAAAAAATCTATAACATGCTAAAGGAGATGTTCTGATAATAAAATTGTTTGATAAATGACATTTAGGACGTAAGTGAAGGGACACTTGTATGGTAAATATTGTAAATGTAGTGGACGTTATTGTTTTGTACGGAGAAATTTCGAAAAAAAGAGAAAATATCGGAATAAATTATAGATCTTTCACCATAATCATAACCAAGACATTTGATCAATTTTTCCGCCAACGATTTTGTTCAGTATGTAAAAAGATTATTTTTTGAACTTCTTATCTAAAAATGTTACAGAAATTTGCATATATGGAACATGTGGGAGATATACAAATATCAAAAGGAAATTGATTATTGAATAAAGGTTTCAAAATACAATGGATAGATCACACACACAGATTCTCTTTAATTGGTCAGTGATGTTTGATGAAGATTTATGACAGATTATTTGTCTTGTTTGTTTTTGAATGTGTATTCCCTTAGATTGATAGCAGTCAGTCAAATACCAACAATTTACCTGGACTTTAGTATCTATATAGCCTTAGAAGATTTTTTGTAGATAATGACGTCTAAAAGTAAGTCAATAAATTATCTTATTGAATATAATTTTTTCAAAATATATCCTGTTCTTTTGTTGTTAACTTGTTATTTTTATATACGGTACAAAAAATGTTTGCTAAACGTAATTTTAGAAGAAAAAAAAAATGCCTGGTACTATTTGTCATCACGAAAAAAAAAAGAATAGAAAACATGGAAAAAGAGAGAAAAGAGAAAAAAACATAGCAATCATAAGAAAAAAAACTGTTTGAAATTTGACTTCATTATGCAATTATAATGAAATATATAGAAATACTTAATGCATTTTAAAATTTTATAACTTTATAATTGATTTTTCTTGCTGAAATATTTTTATGTTGAAATACAAGTAATTCATAAAATTTTATTTCTTGATGAAATCAAAGGAGGTTTTGATATGCTATTACATTCAATTGTTAATCCATAATGATTAATAAGATGAAATGAAACACCTGTAGAATAATGAAGACACTGGGAAAAAAATATCCTACAGTTCTAAATATTTTGGCATGTGTATGAATTAAATCAAAATTTAATCTTTTTGATCTTTGAGTATTAAAAACAAATAAAAAGGGTCATGCATGTTGACTAAGGGATTAAATAGGTGCAGGAGTAAAACATATTTGACATATTTAGCCTGACAAACTTAACAATAAAAAAATTTAGACCCTCTGTCAAATTTTAAATTGATGAATCGTTCTAGTATTTGAATGGTACAGTATCAAATTTTGACTTTGCCTGACCAGTAATGAATTGATGTGTTGTAAATTTGTACCTACTAAATTTTTGGCCTTTTAGTGCATGAACTGTAATGAGAAACATAAAAACATATGGTGAATTGTCCAGTTTAACCAAAGTATTATTTCTGAAATAATTAGACAAATTTCATATTGAAGATTAAAAAGAATGACTGTATATGAAACAAAGATTGAATATTACTTGTATATCAAAATTGTGTTATTGGACCACATCCTGTATAACACAAAATATTGCATTTTGGCTCCATTATACAGTCAAACTTAGATGTCTTTAACACCAAAGGGATCCATGAAAACAGAGGTCAAACAGTGTTTAAATTCGAACAATTTTTAAGGGTTAAAAAAAGGGTTAAATACATCCATAATGTTTGAAGTATCACATTTCAAGCCATTTAAGTCAAGCTGTATTTCATTTTTATACGACCGCAAAAATTTTGCGGTCGTATTATGGTATGGCGTCGGCGTCGGCGTCGGCGTCGGCGTTGGCGTCGGCGTCGGCGTCTGCGTCTGTGGACAGCATAACTTTAGTTCTAGTGAATGGATTGTTATCAAATTTTAGTATGATGTTTGTTGGCACAAGCATAAGCCCGGGTTTTAATTTCGCGTTCCCTGCCCAACCCGTTTTTGAAAAAGAGGCAAAAAAGGGGCCAAAAAGGGGTAAAATTAGGTATTTTCGTGTCTGTGGACAGCATAACTTTGGTTCTAGTGGATGGATTGTTTTCAAATCTTAGTATGATGTTTCTTGGAACATTCTTGAGAAACGTTTTTTTCCTTTAGGTTTTTGCCCCACCCATTTCAGAATTAGGGGCCAAAAAAGGGTTAAATAATGTGTTTTCACATATTTGACTGTAGAATCTTTATTATTTATTGGATTTTGATGGGGTTTGTTTCAGTGTGCTCCTGAGGAAATTTCCAATCTGGAGTATGCCAACGGATTTCACGTAGCATGTACCACTCACGAGATAAATGGGGCCCAACAGGGGCAAATCTCAAAAAAAATATTTTTTTTATTTTAAGTCCGATTTTGATGCAGTTTTTTTCAATGGATTCCTTGCGAAAAATTAATATAGCACTCAGCTATTAGATTTTTGGTAACTTGTTTCCTTTCCCAGCTATGAGGGGCCGAACGGGGCCAAAATTGCGAATTTGCAGATTATGTAGAATTTTTATTTTTCATCGGATTTCAATGAGATTTTTTTCTTTGGATTCCTCTTGATCTAAGCTTTCAGT